>ML274808.1:114666-178770 GCA_005239495.1 Nicotiana undulata | reverse complement strand
TGCACACATATCCAAAATGACATTACGAACCTGTTCCAACTTCCGGAATTCCATTCCGACCCCAATAGCCTATTTTCCATTGCCGACCGAAAATCGTCAAAAACTAACTTTCGTCAATTCAAGTCTAATTCTACACCGGACATCACAAAATTATTCTGAACACACTCCTAAGTCCCAAATCACCTAACGAAGCTATTCGAGCCATAAAATCCGCATTCCGAGGTCGTTTACCAATAAGTCAACTCTTAGTTGACTTTTCTCATTTTAAGGTTATTCTTAAGGACTAAGTGACTGAATTCTCATTTAACCATTTCGATTTCAAGCCTATCAACTCTAACACATCAATAATGGAATAACCACTCCATGACAAGGCAATAAAAACAATAATAATGCAGGTTCTACGTAACGACAGACCGGGTCGTTACACAAGCACAATGGAAACACCATACTCACTAGTCTATGGGACTGATGCAGTGATACCGGTCGAGGTCGTAGAACCAAGTCTAAGATATTCAAATGAGATCAGTCCAAGCAACAATGAAAGTAGAAGGCAAGACCTCTATGAGGCCGAAGAACGAAGAGACATGTCTTACATGAGAATGGTAGCCCAAAAACAACAAGCAGAGCGGTAGTACAACAAAAAAGCTAAGGTCAGACCACTCAAGGCCAGAGACTATGTACTCAAGGCCAAAACGCAAGCGAGCAAAGATCCATGGGAAGGCAAACTAGGGACCAATTGGGACGGCCCATACAAAATCACGGAGGCAGTAAGCAAAGGGTCATTCCAACTAGAAACAATGGAGGGAAAATTACTACCAAATAATTGGAACGCCGCCCCCCTCAAATACTTCAACTTCTAAGGATAGGACATCCTCCAAGTCGTACTCTTTTTCCCTCACCCGAGTTCTGTCACAATTGGGTTTTCTCGGGGAGGTTTTTAACGAGGCAACGAAGAGGGCATCTCGAAGTTAAGTATAAGTTTATCGCTCGACCTCTCAACTACTTCTCTAGGTCGACCAATAAAGGGACTAGATATACTGAGACTTCTCTAATGTATGTACGAACAGAGAAAAACATGTAAACTTCTCCAATAAATGTATAAACAAAGCGAAATATGAAAACATATGATGTTCACATGTCTCCACCAAGTTTACACATTATGCCAATCCAGGAAACAACATTCGGCCTCGTTCGAAATAATTTATAAGTCGACATTCGACCTGCTCGAATCGACCAACATTCGACCTCATTCGAATTAATTTATAAGTCGACATTCGACCCTGCTCGAATCAACCAACATTCAACCTCGTTCGAATCAATTTTAAAAGTCGACATTCGACCTTGCTCGAATCGACTTGCATTCGACCTCATTCGAATTATTTATAAGTCGACATTCGACCCCGCTCGTATCGACCAACATTCGACCTCGTTCGAATCAATTTTAAAAGTCAACATTCGACCTTGCTTGAATCGACTTGCATTCGACCTCGTTCGAATTAATTTATAAGTCTACATTCGAACCCGCTCAAATCGACTTACATTCGACCTTGCTCGAATCGACTTGCATTCGATCTCGTTCGAAAAAATTTATAAGTTGACATTCGACGCCGCTCGAATCGAATTACATTCAACTTCGCTCAAATCAATTTAAATTCGACCTCGTTCGAATCGACTCATATTCGACCACGCTCGAATTAATTCAGACACTTGCATAAAACTTCGCTCAAACTAACTAAGTAATGATACGACCTCGCACAAGCTCAACTTACAGACGGCCTAAGTAAAGCACAATCAAAGCAGTCAATTGAGGAAAACATTCGAAGGAAAAATGAGAAGTTCAAGAACAGACAACAAAAATACTATCATTCCAAAAGATATCTTACAAGGGCCAAACAGGTGCCCGCAAAACAAATATAAAAGAGAACAACAAAGATACAAAGCAAGTACATTAATGGGCAGCATCACCTCCATCGCCATCATCGCCAATGCCCTCGTCGTTGGAGTATTCATCATCATACCAAGCACCTGGCTCGAGCCCATCTAAATCATATTCATCATCACCCTCCCCGGGCGTACCGGGATCGTAGCCACAAGCGCCCCGAGTTGCACGTGCCTTAACACGAGCATCCTCAAATTCTTCCTCAGAAGCTTTCCCGACCGTCATCAAGATCCTGAATATTTCTAGATAAGCCTCAGCATGAACCCACTTCTCGTACAAATCACGTGGAACATTGGGATAAGTAGAAGTGTGGGAGGAAGACGGTTGAGCCAGCTGCTGCGCCTTCTCGACCTTGAGGACGACAATATGCTCGTTCAGGTCCAAGACCTCTATCGCTAAGCCACCAATCCGTTCTTCGAGTCTCGCCTACTTAAGTGCAGACATCTCCACTTCATTTGCCCGCTCACATATGAAGACACGGATGGAACCCACTAATGCCGCCGCCGCTTCCATAGCAGCCATTCTGGATTTCTCGGCTCTATCCAACTCCGCCATTTTTGTGGCCAACTCATCATTCAAATCGTTGGCTCTAGCTTCACCTGCTCGAGCTCGGCCCGCAGGGAGGCCACTTGAGCCTGAAGGTCGACACACTTGACCATAAACCCCTTGATCCACTCTAGTTCGTCCTTTTTATCTCTCAACGTCCCTTCGAGCTCGCTACACCTGCCGATAACTCTCACAAGATCATTTTCCTTCTGCTTTAGCTCGTCTCGGAGAGACTGGAACTGACCATCCTCGCCGAGTATGCTACTTAGTACACGGTGCTTGGTACGATACTCCCTATACTTAGACTCCATTCTTTTATAGAGAGCCTTTCTCTTTTCTTCTCGACAGGCGCTCTCGATATCCAGAATGAGAGCCTGATAAGCAAGAAGAAAACTGTCAGCAAAGACTAATAACGTAAAGAAAAGGAAAAGATACTAAAACACCAAAAAGAAAACTTACTCGCAGGGCATCCTGGAGATGCCTAATGATAGGTCAGCGTCCTTCAGTGTATGCAATGTCCTATTCTCGGTGCTCGTGCAGAGGGGAGCCAAAGTTGGGACCACGCTCTCCGAGTTAACTAACAAATTGTAGTCCAAGGGGATGACGATGTTTTGGGTAGACCCCTCAGTTCTCACCTCTACCCGAGTGAACCCTTCATCGAAAGTTTTCTCCTCCTCGGGGTATATGTTAGAGTCGAAACCATCATCGTACACGACAACTGTTTTTCCTCTCCCTACGGCGGACGAGGATGCGACCTTAGTGGCCCCTGACTACCCTTCTTCTATGGCAACCTCCGATGCCTCCAATGGCCTCCCTTCCACGACGACCTCTGGGGAGAATAGTGCTCGCAACTGAAGGACGTGTCGACTCCACGTCTAAAATAACTTCACTCCCAGGTGCGTCCACAGCCGTAACCACACCACCGATCTCCATTATCCGCCTTTCAGCGGAGCCACTTCTTTCTCACGCGGCAAAGACTCGTCTATTAGGTGCAATACCAGGGAGGCCAGAGTCTCCGTTGGTGGAACAGTCGTCCGACGACCGAGCTCACTTAAAGCCGAAGTTTGAGAGGAAGTATTCGCATAGATTGGTTAGCACGAACCGCTTGGCAAAATGCGAGAACGGTAGCCTTCGCCTTCCTCGAAGCTCTCCGACCTAACACCAAAGAGAAAATTGTAAGTAAAAGAAAGAAAAAAGAGGTTGCAATGAGGTCGAAGTATTTAAAGAACGGAACCCGACTTACCGGTCGAGAGCTTGGGTCCGAATTTCTCGTTGAATGACGCCCAGTCGTGGATCCCTTCTATATGGGGCAAAACTTAGGCCACCCAGCCATAGATATCGGCAACCAATGAAGGGGGATGTTTCTCGGCTACACGAAAGGAAAGAAAATGATTAAGACACAAAACAGGGAAAAAGGGGAAAGAACGTACGTCAATCAATGAGAACACTTACGGGCAAAATTCCACTACTCGAGAAATGTACTCTGGCTCGCCACTACGATCTCGGTTTTGACAAAGAAGAAGTTGAACTAAAATCAAAGATTCACCTTATCTTCCATCCCTGTGACTAGACCCTTGGTCCCACGGTGGCGAAGATGTATCATCATGCCCCCGTGGAAGTTTGGAGCGAAAAGATGCAACAAGTGGCGGATAGAGACTTCACAACCAGCCAGCTCTGCAAACTTTGTCAGCATGAGGAAAATCTTGTAAATATAGGGGGAGAGTTGGGTCGAGAAGACACTGTAATAACGACAGAATTCCTCCACCAATGTAGGAAGAGGGGGAGAGTATCCCACTTGGAACGGGTAGGCGTAAAACGGGCAGTACCCGGGCCGATGGACCTGGATCACGTCGTTCCCCGCTGGAACCAGGTCAATGTGAGCGGGGATGTTGTATTTGGACCTGAGTGCGGCTATATGTTTTGCTTCCATTTCATACTTTACAGGCCCAGGGTCATGCTTAGGGTCCTTGGAAAAATACGACCTGGAGATTTGGTTACGAGGAAAGATCTCTTCCACAGTGGGGAAGCTTTCGTCCTCCATAACCATGGCCTACCTGTTTAACCAAAGAATTAGATTCTCAGCCAAAGCTATTTTAAGAAGAACACGGGTTTCTGATAACCAAAAGAATATGGAAATAATTGTACATAGATCGTAAATAGAAAGCAATAGAGATGCGTAAAAAGAAAGTATATTTCAATAGTAGTTCGAACGTGTCTTTACAAGTTATATTTTACTCCCTTTTATAGGGAATTTCTTAATATATCGTCTACTCTTTTCATTGATTGAGCATTAATGACTAATGATGGCATTAATGTAACGTTACAATGATTAATCATAACTGTTGCGTGAAGATTATGTAACGTTTGGCTCATTAATTGAAGATCCGCGAATCTGCCCTTTATTCTGCCTTGATTCATCCTGACTGTGCCTCTTCATCTTCTAAAGTAGGTTGAGATTCCCGTATCTGATTACCCCGTGGGTATGCTGTTCCATTTCTCTTTAGCTCGTACCTCTTCATAAAGTCTCGTCCAGTTGTCATGTTATCATTTCTCCACATAGATTGTTGAGTCATCATAATTATTACACGTGTGAAGCTCATTTTTACCAATACAGATAGTCCCTTCACTTACCATTTATTTATCTATTAATATTTGGTAAGTGGATACTCATTTATGGCCGAAATATTTTGTCGTCGCTTCACTCGTACCATTGCATCCGTCTCTAAATGTATGCATCACTTGTCACTTCCATTTAATGACCGTGCCATGTGGCGTTCCCGGATTGGTTCTGCAATTATTCAGCGCCTTTTAGGGCTTTTTGCGGCTGCATCAGTCACGAAGTGAAAACTTCAATTATGATTTTCACATTACTGTTTTTTCCATTTTTTGACAGTCGTCTTAGAGTATAAATACCCCCTTTCCTTTCTTTACTTTCACGAAAAACTTCCTACCTTCTTTCTTTATTTGTAAATTCTTCATCTTCGTAAATTTGTCTTCTTCAAACCAACAATCTAGAAAAGTCATTATTGTAGATGAATTGACTCCCTCTTCTGCTCCAACACGGAGTAGGAGAGGCGATAGGCTTAGGAGCTTAAGTTCTACTCCTTCCAGGGGTTCTTCTTCTTATTCTTCTCCCCTGCCATCTTCTAGGTCTGATATCCCTTCGTCTTCTTCGAGGGACAAGGATTCTAGATCTTCATCAAAGAGTAAAGAACAAAACGAATCACTTCGTGAGCCGAGGGTCGATGAGATTGTTCCCGCAGAGTTTTCTTTTGCCAAGGATAGTCAGGCTATGAGTGAGCAACTTTCTTCAATGTCATCACATGACAGTGCTGAACTTTATCCTACTCAAATAAGAGAGGGCTTAGTGTCTCTTGTACATAGGGATTGTTATTGGAAGCCTAATTTTCCTGTCGTTGTTCCTAATAATAACCAAAGGATAACCTCTTACAAGACTGGGTACTCTTTTGTCTGTACTTATCCCTTCACATTAGGATTCAATCCTCCCATCGACCCTGTTATCATTGAGTTTTGTCGATTATCCAAAGTGTTTTTGGGATAAGTCGGTCCTCTTGTCTGGCGAGTAGTCGCGTGACTTAGGTATTTGGCCAATTTAGCTTCCGTACCCTTTACTTTTCATCATCTTATTCGCCTCTATTCTCCGATGTTGTTCCGCCAAGGAGTGTTAAATCTCGCGGCTAGGAGTAAAAGGGTGTTAGTTACTCCAGATGATGACAAGGATAGAGGGTGGTATGTCTGGTATGTTGATGTCCCTACTGCAGGTTTAGTAGGCGAAGAAAATCTCCCCTTCCCTGAGAAGTGGAATCTTGCACGTGAGTACAGTTTTTCTCACTTTCGTTTTATTTATTCTTTCCGATAAATTATCAGTACCGTGATTGTTTCTTTTCCTTTTGCAGCAACTATGGGAACCGTCAAGAATGTCTTCGGTTTCTGTGGTTGGGTAGAAAAACTCTTATCAATTGCTCCTTTAGAAGAACGTTCTTGGAAGTACCTCTCTTTGATGTTTGGATGGAAAGTAAAGACCCACGGTAAGTGAAATTTTTGTTTTTACTTCTTCCCTTTTTGAGCTTCATCTGACCCTCTTTTATTCGGTAGGGTTTCCTGCTCGTGGAATTTCTGCTGCGGTTGTGTCCGCTTCAAAGTTGTCCCTGGCTAAGGCTTAGGAGATCATTGTTGGATCTTCCTCGTCAAAAAGGATAATGAGTGGGTCCCAGACCTTAGAGGATGAAGAGGAAGAGGGGGGTTCGCTGGTCCATAGGTCACGTAGGAGGAGGGTGGTCTCCGACGATGAGTCTGCACCCGTTGTTGATCCTCTTGTACCTGAATCAGAACTTTCCGCTCCTGAAGATGAAACTCCCTCTCCTGTTCGTGAGTCCATTGATCACCTGTTCCAACAAGGTTTTGGTACCATCTCTGATGAAGCCCCTCTTGCTGTTTTCTCTCCTGCTCCCATTGCTATTTCCGCTCCCATTGTTGTTTCTGCTCCCATGGTTGTTCCTTCTCCCCAGCCTACTTCGCCCGTAGCTCCTACACCCGCCCCCGCTTTCGTGTCTTCTGCTGTTGAAGTAGGGTCTTCCTGTAGGGGATGATGAAGCAAGTTACAATAGAGGTTCCTGCGGCGGGCAGCCTCTTGAAAAAGTCGGGCCAGGCTGATGTATGGTTAAAGCCATTGATAGCCCCAACTGAGAATTCTAAGCTAGAAAATCACAGCTCCTTGACTTGGATGAACGAGATTGTGCATTCGTCTTTAAAGGTAAAACTTGATATTCCTTCATATGTACTTATATATTCTTACCGTATCTAATTTATCTTTTTATGTAGATCAACCTTATAGGCACAGAGTTAATAAAGAGAATCGTTCAAGTGGAGCAATCAGCGAATGACTTCCAAACCGAGGCTAACAATTGGAAGGAGCAGTATGAGAGTTTACAGCTTGACATGGAGGCAATGGATGAGGAAAAGTGTACCTTGGAGCAGTGGATTAGAGTTGTTGCAGCGGAATTGGCCATAGAGAAGACGTCTTCTAACCAGGCAGGCAAGGACAAAAATATTTTGGAGTCTTCCTTTGCAGAGCAACTTTCCCGTGCCACCGAAGAGATTAGGAGCCTGAAGGCCTTGTTGAATCAGAAGGAGGCATACTCTGGTGAACTTGTTCAATTGCTCACCCAAACCCAAGATGACCTCCGTATTTCTCCAGAGAAGGTCCAGTTTCTGGAAAGGTCTCTTGCTCCTTTACAAGCTTCCCATGATGTTGTCATGGCTGAGAGAGATGAGCTAAGAGCTGAAGCTGAACAATGGGATAAAGACTACGAGTCTCTTGAAGACACAGCAGTCGTCGATGTTAGCTGGGCTTATTTGAATGCCCGTCTTGACACATTGACGGAAATGGGACAAGAGGGTTTTGACTTGGAAGCGGAAATTGCTAAAACTAAAGAGACGATTGAGAAGTCTCAACAAAGTCAGAATTTCTCTTCACCTGAAGCTGAGGTCCCTGTTGCTCGTGCCTCGCCATCTCAAGTTTCTCCTCCTGCCAGTGAAGACAATCCCCCATCTAGAAAAGATTTTATGAAATTTGGTTCTCTTTATTTTTATTTGCAATAATTGGTGGTTACCCCCGGTCTCATTGGGGGTAAAGTTTGATCCTTTGTAAGTCCCCAACTGACAACTTAGGGGCAACCTATGTATAAACAAAACCGGCTTAGACTAAGTTAACACTTTGTTTTTTGCCGTAATATATTAATATAAATATTAGCATGACTTTTGATTTCTTTGAGTTTTTGTTTCACTCTTAAGTTTTTTGCATGCTTTCTTTTTGAGGTTTTTGATTTACCTCCTAGTTTTTGACTTTGCATTAAATAATGCTTAGATTTTTTGTACCTTTTCGTAAATAGGCACGATTTATAAAAGAGGGCCCTTTTTTGATCGACACTTAACGAAGAAGACGTCTCAACTTCATAATGGTGTAAATATACAAAAGAGAAATAGGAATTTCACATGTTTTTCTTTGACAATATTTTGAAGAAAGTTGTTGTATTATTTCAAACTTTTGCAACATTTTACATGTGTTCGTGTATCATCCATAACTCTTTTGTAACTGTTTTTCTTACAACAGATTTGGTATAAACTTGTACTCGTAACTGTTTTTCTTTTGCAACAGTTTTTTTCGAATTAATACAAGGGTATAACTATTTTTATTTATAACAGTATTTTTGAATAAATATAAGGGTATAAATTTTTACCAGTAACTGTTTTTGTTTACAACAGTTTTTTTTGAATAAATACAAGGATAATGCTTTTTCCATCCGTAACTGCTTTCATTACAACAGTTTTTGAATAAGTACAATGATGTTGTCTCATCCGTAACTGTTTTATTTACAATAATTTTTTACTAAGTACAAGGATGTGCATTTTTATCCATATCTAATATTCTGCCTTTAACCTAAACATTCGTTTACATTTACGAATATATTTTTTGAAACATTCGTTTATATTTACGAATATTTTTGAAGGTTTTTTAATCAGGCTATGTGTTTCTATCTTTGGCTCTTTGATTTTGCTCATAATCCTTGACTTGTTATGGGAAGATGGATCTTCAGGCTTGATCTTTGACTTTTTGATAGTGTTCTTTGCTTCTTCTTTGCCTTCCATACTGTATAGTCCCCCAAGTGTTTGAGCTTTGAAGAATGAAATCTCGAGCACTTGACTATTCCTTCCTTGTGGTCTTTTTCCTGAAAAGGAAAAACATACGTGACTCGAAGGTATATAGTTTCGATGATGATTGCTTAACCCTTAAAAACGTCCATCAGAAAGTTATACCTAGACCGGGAATTCAGTTACTTCCTTGTGTCTATGCAGGTCTAATATCATCATCTGGTGATGGGTTAGCTTTTTGCCTATCATCTAAAATGGTTAGTATAATTTTATCTGTACAAAAGTAAAATCGAACGTAATGATACCTGACCGGGGGTATTCCTTTTACTTAGAAGTAATACTTCTTCAAATGGACATCATTCCAACTGGTTGGTAAGATTCTGTCGTCCATAGTTTCCATCTCATAGGCGCCTTTTCCAGCAATGCCACGGACTTTGTAAGGTCCTTCCCAACTTGGATTTATTTTTCCTGCACCAGCTTCCTTCGTCGATTGGAAGACTTTTTTAAGAACGAAGTCCCCAATTTTGAAATATCTGAGGAGAGCTTTTCAGTTATAATATTGCTCTATAATTTGTTTTTGGGCTGCCATACGTATTAGTGCAGCTTCTCTCATTTGCTCGAGCAAATCCAGTTTTGTCCTTAACTCGTCGTCGTTTGTTTCTTCCGTTGATGTTGTGAACCTTGTGCTTGGTTCGCCGATTTCCACCGGTATTAAAGCTTCTGAACCATAAACAAGTGCTAATGGAGTTTCTCCCGTGGCTATTTTTGCAGTAGTTTTGTAAGCCCATAAAACTGCAAGTAGTTCGCCAGGCCAGTTTCCCTTGGCTTTTTCCAACCGTTTCTTTAAGTTGTTGACAATGACTTTGTTTGTTGACTCGGCTTGCCCATTAGCCACGGGGTGATATGGCGACGAAGTGATTCATTTGATTTGCCAACTTTCGAAGAATTTCGTGATTTGTGAGCCTATGAATTGCAAGCCATTGTCACATACGATCTCCTTTGGTATTCCAAAGCGACATATTATGTGTCTCCATATGAAGCTTTTCACTTCTTTTTCTCGCACCTGTTTAAAGAGTCTGCCTCTACCCATTTTGTGAAATAATCCGTCAATACGAGTAAGAATTGTACCTTTCCTTTAGCTAGGGGAAGGGGTCCCACTATATCCATGCCCCATTTCATGAATGGTCATGGTGACACCACTGGGTGGAGTAATTCTGCTGGCCGGTGCATATTGTTAGCATATCGTTGACATTTGTCGCATTTGGCTACGAAGTTTTCAGCATCTTCCTCAATTTTAGGCCAATAATACCCTGCTCTGATTAGGGTTTTGACTAAGGATCTTGCTTCTGCGTGGTTTTTGCAGTGTCCTTCGTGCACTTCCTTCATCACGTACTCCGTTTGATTGGGTCCAAGGCACTTTGCTAGGGGACCTCCAAATATTTTATGGTGTAAGTTTCTCGAACTAGGCAGTACCGTGCAGCTTTCCGACGAAGTGCTTGAGCATCTTTTGTATCTTCAGGCACGGTACCGTTCTGCAAAAAAATTACAATTTCGTTTCTCCAATCCCAGGTTAAATTGTTAAATGTTACCTCATTTTTGTCCTGGTCAATTGCTGAATGAAATAGGTGTATGACAATTGCATTGTCTTTATTTGTTACATCAGTAACTGCTGCGAGGTTAACCAATCCGCTTCTGCATTTTCCTCCCTGGGTATTTGCATAACTTTCCATCAGTGGAATTGCCTTGATAGGTCTCGTGCCTTTTCCAGATATTGTTGCATCCGAGACTCTCTAGCGGTATAAGTCCCCTGCATCTGGTTTACCACTAGTTGAGAGTCACTTTTGATCACCATCTGTTCAATTGAGAGTTCTCGTGCCAGTTCAAGTCCTGCAATGGCAGCTTCATACTCTGCTTCATTGTTAGTTATGGGATAACATTTAATGGTTTGTTGTATATTTTCACCCGTAGGTGATATTAAAATAATTCCCAAGACGGCTCCTTTTACATTAGAAGAGCCGTCAATAAATAGGGTCCATATTCCTAGATTAGCCCCGTTGAAGATTTGTAATTCTTTTTCCACTTCAGGGATTATGCTAGTATTAAAAGCAGTGACAAAATCAGCTAGAATTTGAGACTTTGTTGCAGTCCTAGGCTGATATATTATGTCATGTTCGCTTAATTCTATTGCCCACTTAGCTAATCTTCCTGATAACTCTTGTTTATGCAAAGTATTTCTCAATGGATATGAGGTCACAACAGTAATTGGGTGACATTGAAAGTATGGTCTTAACTTTCTAGCTGCCATAATTAGAGATAAGGTTAATTTTTCTAGATGAGGATATCTAGTTTCAGCATCTAATAAAGACTTGCTTACATAATAAATTGGAGATTGTTTACCTTTGTCTTCTCTTACCAGTACTGCGCTTACGGCAATTTTTGCAACGGCAAGATAGACATACAGCCTTTCCCCCTCTTAGCAGCGGGGGTTTTGATAGATATGCCTTCAGATCTTTGAGAGCCAGTTGGCATTCTTCAGTCCATTCGAACTAATTCTGCTTTTTTAAAACCGAAAAGAATTTAAAACTCTTCTCTGAAGACCTGGAGATAAATCTTCCTAAGGCTGCAATTCTTCCTGTTAGTCTTTGAACTTCTTTTTTGCTCGTAAGTATATCAGGTATTTCATCAATAGCTTTAATTTGAGCAGGGTTTACTTCTATACCCCTATTTGATATAAGGAAACCTAAAAACTTACCTGATTCAACGCTAAAGGCGCATTTTTCTGGATTTAGTTTCATGTTATACCTGCGCAGGATTTCGAAGGTGATTGAAAGATGCTAGAAATGATCTTCTACTTATGTTGATTTTACCAGCATGTCATCAATGTATACTTCCATTGTTCTCCCCAAATGTTCCTGGAAATCCTTGGTCACTAGCCTTTGATACGTGGCTCTCGCATTTTTCAGGCCAAAAGGCATGACTTTGTAACAATAAGTCCCCCTGTTTGTAATAAAGGAAGTTTTTTCCTCATCTGAGGGATCCATTTTTATCTGATTATAACCAGAATACGCATCTAGAAAGCTTAACAATTCATGTCCTGCAGTGGCATCAATCATTTGATCTATGTGCGGTGATGGAAATGAGTCTTTAGGGCATGCTTTATTCAAATCTGTGTAATCTACACATACTCTCCATTTACCATTCTTTTTAAGTACCACTACGGTATTAGCTAACAAATTAGGATACTTTACCTCGCGTATTGAACCAGTTTTCAAGAGTTTTTGTACCTCTTCCTCGATCACTTGGTTCTTGAATGGTCCTTGCTTTTTTTTTCTTTTTTTTGACAGGCACAAAGGATGGATCTTCATTTAATTTATGAGTCATCACTTCCGGAGGTATACCTGTCATATCTGAATGGGACCAAGCGAAATAATCTGAGTTAGCTTTTAAATATTCAATAAACTTACCTCTTCTCGCGGGACTCAACCTCGTGCCTATATGAACTTTCTGCTCAGGCTTCTGCTCAAATAATGGGATAGCTTCGAGCTCCTCAGTAGTTGTTTTAATATGCTCGTCTTCTTCTGGCTCCTGAATGACATCGGGTCTGGAATCTATGTCCGTATGTTTTGATGTTGCCTCTGTGGTGATTTGGTTCACCTTCTCGTGGCTTCCTTCTTCCGTACCTATTTGGGTACAAATTTCTTCCGTACCTGTTTGGGTACCAACTTCTTATGTACTTGTTTGGTCGATTTCCTCGTCTTTTGACTCTTCCGCTACCTCTTTTTTGTTAGAGTGTACTATTGAATTTATATTCCTTGAGGTCTGTTGATTGCCTTGAATCTGTTGAATTCCCCATTTGGAAGGGAATTTTATTACATGATGTAAGGTAGATGGTATTGCTTCCATGTAATGGATCCATAGTCTCCACATGATTACGTTGTAAGCCATATCGGTATCAACGACTTGAAATTTTGTATTTTTGATTACTCCTTCTGCATAGGTACTAAGCTCAATTTCTCCTTTTGTTATGACCGTAGAGTTGTCAAACCCAGATAAGGCTCGTGCTTTTGGGATTACTTGATCCTCCATTAGCATTTCTTCCACAACTCTCAACAAAATGATGTTGACTGAGCTACCTGGATCAATCAACACCTTTTTTACATTAGTGTCATGTATAAGTAGGGATATTACCAGTGCGTTGTTATGAGGAAGCAGCAATCCGTTGGCGTCTGCATTGTCGAATGATATATTGTCTGCTTCCACGTCTTCACGAATCCGCTTCCCATGTGTAATTGTGAATTCTATTGTTCTTTTGCAGACTACTCTGTTCACCTCCTCTCCTCCGTATATCACATTCACTGTTCTCTTTGGAGATGGTGGTTTTGGGGGCTCTTGCATGTTCTTCATATATGCATGTTTACCTTTTTCACTAAACAGTTTTGTTAGATAGCTCTGTTTTAATAATTGTTCTACCTCACCTTGCAACAACCTGCAATCTGATGTTTTGTGTCCATGATTGTTATGGAATTCACACCAGAAATATGGATTCCTTCTGTTTGGATTCGATCTCATTTCTTTGGGACATCGAACTTTATTGCTCATGTTTCTCAGTACTGTAATTAATTCAAAAGTACTTACATTGAAGTTGTAGTCTCCGACTCTTGCATTACTTCTATTCCGTTCCTCCCGACCCTTTCTGGATCTTGAGGAGGATGAGTTCGTATATCTATTTGACGGTCTATATTCCGACCGTGTGTTTTCAAACCTAGAACTAATTTCTCGCCCCGAAGGTCCCATATATGGATCGTACATGTTCTTACCTATTCTCCTTTCTGGTTCAAAGCGTCTAGAACTGGATCGATCTTCAGCTTTTGATTGAGCAATGGTGTCTTCTTATATTCGTAGCTTGGTGTTGTACCTGTTATAGACATCGTTCCATGTCGTGGCTGGGAATTCTCTCAAGCTTTCCTTGAGTCTTCTCGTGGCTTCTGAGCTTCTGTCATTTAAATTCCTTGCAAACGCCATTGATGCCCAATTGTCAGGTACCCTTGGTAGCAGCATTCTCTCTCGTTGGAACCTGTCTACAAATTCACAGAGCAACTCCATGTCTCCTTGTTTTATTTTGAATATGTCTTCCATTGTTTTCGACTTTTTGTGCACCGGAATGTGCTTTTATAAAAGAATCTGCAAGCTCAGCAAAAGAGTCAATAGAATTTTCGGGTAAAAGAGAATATCATGTTAGTGCTCCTTTGGTGAGTGTCTC
Organism: Nicotiana undulata; assembly: GCA_005239495.1. NCBI lineage: Eukaryota > Viridiplantae > Streptophyta > Magnoliopsida > Solanales > Solanaceae > Nicotiana > Nicotiana undulata. The sequence goes on along the minus strand of ML274808.1, from coordinate 164,353 downwards.
TCTGAACTTCTTGACCAGTACTGACTCAATTTCTTGTTTAGTCAGGTCGTTGCCTTTTACTCCTGTAGTAAAAGCAGTTACACGATCACGTGGATCGGTTGTCCCGTCGTTCTTGGGAATATCAGGCATTTTGAATTTCTTGGTAATAGGCAAGGGTGTTGCGCTTGGCTTCCAAGGTTGTTGAGAATATCTATCAACGTCAATGCCTTTGATGACAGGTGGTACTCCAGGAATTTGCAAAATTCGATTGTTTTGTTCCTTCACCTGTTTCTGCAAAGTTAGTAATAAAGATTGTAATTTTGGACTATTGGACATACCTGGTCTTGCTTCGAGGGACTCATTTGGAGTGCCTCTACTTCCTGAATTTGATAATCCGGATTGTGGATTTTCCACAGTTGCGGTGTTGTTAGGGAGAGGTGTAGGTGACGCAGCTGGTAGTCCCCTCACGAAAGCTTGCAAGGCTTGAGTCACATATTTACTAACCATTTGTTTTACAGGATCTTGTTCTCCTGTTTGTTCATTTCCATTGTGATTATTGTTTTGAGTCGTAGATCTCTCTGGGGAATGTTCCCTTAAGCCTCGTGGGGATCCTGAAGGTGATGGAACTGGAGTTCCAACCCTTTGTTGGTTGTTGTCGTTGGCGTTCGACATACTTCACAGAATGTTGTTTGAGAAAAAATAGAGGTTATCAGATTCCCGGTAACGGAACCAATTTGTTTAACCAAAGAATTAGATTCTCTGCCAAAGCTATTTTAAGAAGAACACGGGTTTCTGATAACCAAAAGAATATGAAAATAATTGTAAATAGATCGTAAATAGAAAGCAATAGAGATGCGTAAAAAGAAAGTATATTTCAATAGTAGTTCGAATGTGTCTTTACAAGTTATATTTTACTCCCTTTTATAGGGAATTTCTTAATATAACGTCTACTCTTTTCATTGATTGAGCATTAATGACTAATAATGGCATTAATGTAACGTTACAATGATTAATCGTAACTATTGCGTGAAGATTATGTAACGTTTGGCTCATTAATTGAAGATCCCCGAATCTGCCCTTTATTCTACCTTGATTCATCCTGACCGTGCCTCTTCATCTTCTAAAGTAGGTTGAGATTCCCGTATCTGATTACCCCGTGGGTATGCTGTTTCGTTTCTCTTTATCTCGTACCTCTTCATAAAGTCTCGTCCATTTATCATGTTGTCATTGCTCCACATAGATTGGTGAGTCATCATAATTATTACACGTGTGAAGCTCATTTTTACCAATACACTTCCCTCCACCAGAAGTCATAGTCACGGATAGCGAAATTGGGTCCGAGATCATCTCAGAGTTAGGAGTTACAATGATCATCTTTTGTTGATGTGTATACGGCGGAGCCAAAAGTATAGAAGGAATGGAGGTGGGAAGTTGCAGGAAATAAGAACACAAGAAGAAGGAGAAGGAAGAGGGAAAGATTGAAGAATCGGAGAAGGTAAAAACTTTCTCCAAAGGGTCTCTCCCTTCCTATTTATACAAAACCGCGACGCTCAAATCGATGCAACCAACCATCAAACGACACTAGAATCGAAACGACAGAGGCTCGAGGAATGATGCAACGCATTGGGAAGACACGTAATGATGATGCATGCAGCTATGATGTCATCCTGAAACTGCCTCACTGACCGCAACTCTTGGTGCGACACGTCATCACCTCGGAAACGATCATCATTACTCAACCTCCACGTCCGAATTTCTCAAGGATTACTGTTGATGAAGTCCGCTCATTGAGGTTTACCAAAAGAAAACCTCGATAAGCGCAAGGACTAACAGTCTGGGTCAAAATCCAGCTAAGGAAATTCGGCATGAAGAGGTGATTGAGTGAGGGAACTTCAGCTCATCATGGGCGACTAGGCCGAGGTTGACCAATGCTTAACAATAAGGAGCCGCTGATCAAGCCAGAGGTCGAGTAGCGAAAAGGGGAATAACGACTAGTATAGACTTGGAATTATCAAAGGGAATATTCTATTGAATATTCCCTCTGCTGTACTTTTTTAGGGTTTTGGGAATATCCCATATAAATAGTAAAAGAAAGAGGGCAAAAGGCATGTAACATTCACTCTGATAAGAACTCTTATGAAAAGTTGACTCTTGATATATAATACAAAATTTTACCTTTCCACAGTGATTCAATTTGTTGTTTATTCTACCTTTTCACGCATCAGATCCGAGAAAGCCTCGTATATTCTCATATCCATTTGTCTCACATTGTTGTCGGAGGGAAGAATCATCCACCTCATTCAATATTTAGGTGAACCATTCTCCCTATTTACATTTATTGTCATTTAATATATTTATTGCTCATCATTGACTCACCGTTCATTCTTGATAGCATCATTTAATACCGTTTGTATTAAATTGGTTCTAGTGTTATTCAACGTTATTACACTAGTGCATGTTAGATTTAGGACTTATTATATTTAACTAGAATTTACCCTACACCTTTTCTTAAAATTAGTTTAACAAAAGGTTTCATACTTTTTGGTCAAACAGTAACCTCGAGAAGGTGTAAACTCACAAGATGGACACACGATATACTACAAGTTCCTATGCATTTTTTGGTTAAGGTCAATAATTAGTCACGGGACAATAGGCCCGGAATTTCGAAACCTTATACAAAGAAAGCAATTATGAAAGAGTTGTAAATATTGTACAAAAAGTTCTATGTATGAATGAAGAATGATGTATAAAATTTGAAAGTTCAAAGCATAAAACTTCCTCAAATTATTTATTTTTCTACTTCTTTCATATATTTACACCAATATGAAGATGAGACGTCATCTTCATCACCGTCTCTTATAAAAGGGCCCTCTTTTATAAAAATTCGAGTCTATTAAAATCACGGAATGTTAAGGCTTTTAAAAGCAAGTTTGAATACCAAAGAGTGGAACAAAAACTGAAATATCAAAATAAGCGGTAAAGAAAACCGAGACTTATATATTAAACTTTACAAAAACAAAGGTACTTGTTTGTCATCAAACCCCAAAACAAGATAGGGGTAAACCAACAACCATTCCAAAAAAGTAAAAAACTTCCCACCATAAAGTTCCAAACAAAACAACCAAGTAACGTAAAATACTGGGGGGAAACATCTAATGAGGCATCATCCATGGGAACATCGGCGATGGGAAAAGAAGAATCAGCTTGGGGAGAAGGGGCTTGAACATTAGCTTCACACGGAACAAGTCTGCCACCTTCGGGAACTTCACCCTCAGGTGAGGAAAAGCTTTGACTTTGCTGAGTTTTATCAATTGCCTCTTTAGCTTTAGCGATCTTAGCATTAAAGGAGAATCCCTCCTGGCTGTCCTCCATTAAAGTCTCGAGGCGAGTACTCAAAAAAGCCCAACTCACGTCAAGTGTCAGCTTATCCTCGAGAGCCTCATAGTCTTTCTCCCACTGATCAATCTCGGCTCTCATATCTTAAGAGAGATTTTCAAGAACTTAACCTAATCAGTAGGGCACAGAGATCTTCTTGAGCTTGAGTAAGTGTTTGAACCAACTCTCATGCATAAGTCACTTTCTGGTTAAGGAGTTCCTTCAAATCCCTTACTTCTTCAGTGGCCTTCGAAAGTTGCTCAGCAAATTAGGACTCAAGGATATCCTTATCCTTACCAACTTGACTTGAAGAAGCCTTCTCAATCTCTAACTCGGCGGCAACCATCTTCATTTGTTTCTCTAAGGCATTCTTCTCATCTGCCAACACTTCTTTCTCCAATTGAAGACCCTCAAATTGTTCTTTCCAATTGTCAGCCTCGGTTCGGTAATCAACAACTTGTTGGTCAACATGGGTGATCCTTTTCATGAGTTCTATACCTATCAAATTGATCTAAAAATAAAGAAAAAGGGTTATGTCACGACCCAAATTCCCAACCCTCGGGATCGTGATGGCACCTAACTACACTTGCTAGGAAAGCCCATGTTAGAATTTACTTAGTTAATTTCCATTGGAATCCATTCAACCATAACAAAACAATTCACATAAACTAAGCTTTGTTATTGCCGTTGCAAAATTTCAGCAAATAAAATAATAAATGAATACCCAAACCGGGCCTCTAACCAAATAACTAATCATAAGACTATCCCAAGGTCTGGTGTCACAATTCACGAACTACTAAGAATGCTACAAATAATGGGCTGAAGAATTTGTATATATGTTTTGAGAGAAGTAAAACAGTGTCCGAAAATAAGTGAAGACTCCAGGAATCTGCGAACGCTAGCAGATCTACCTCGTGTCTCCGAGCAATGACATCAGCTACTAAAATCTCTTAACACTGATCAGTACCTGGAACTGCACAAAAGAGTGCAGAGTGTGGTATCAGTACAACCGATCCCATGTAATGAGTAAGCGCCGAGCCTAACCTCGACGAAGTAGTGATGAGGCTAAGGCAGGGCAATGTAACTTAACCTGTAACAGCATATATAGAACAAAACAAAAAAAACACAAATCTAACAAACAAGAACAATAAACTTGTAACCATATATGTAATAAAACAAGAAAATAATTCTACACAAACAAGCAAGATGAACTGTGACAATAAATAAAATAACTCAGTCGCATATCCCACGCCTCAGTTATAACCAATACTCAAGTAAATCTCCAAGTTTCCAAACTTTCTTTTAAAATAATCACATGTACGAAATATAAGAAAAATTATAGAGTAGTAAAACAAGAATTCCCAAATCATTCAAAGTTTAAAATCAGTAAAACATCATTATTCCCCATTTTTCACAGTCATGTTGCGGCGTGCAACCCGATCTCACATATTCACAATATCACAATCAATTATCCACCCTTATCACACCAATTATCCACCCTTATCATACCCTTATCACACCAATTTATTCACCCTTATCACACCAATTATCCACCCGTATCACACCAATTTATTCAAAAGTTTCAAACAGAAAATAATATAACCCGTCTACTTTAAACAACAACAATGTAAATAGTCAAGAAACCAACATGAATATATAGATATATAATCCCAACGTAGTGTCAAACTGCTCATATTTCTGTTCCCCAAGGGAACCAAATACACAACCAATATCTTCCAAAATAACCAAATAATATTTAACAACAAAGTAATGAGGCCTAGTAGCCATGGAAACGATAACCAACAAAGAACAACTAAGACTGGGATCAATTAAATTGGGAGCGGGAAAAGGATCATGTTTAACAGGCCATTTGGGTGGTGCATAGATACTCGTCACCTCACCTATACACCACGCCCATTAATTTCACATAGCAAACAAGTGGGGAGTCCTATTCCCTCAAGTCAAAGTTAGACCAAACACTTACCTCGATCTCCCAAGCAATTCACTGTTCTAGCCATGCCTTTCCTTTAGAATTTGCTTCGAACCCGCTCGAATCTAATCATAATTTGTTCAATGTTATCAATCATAGACTAAAGGAATCATCTTTATTGAAAAGAAATGTTTTTTCCTAAGTTTTCCTATTAAATTTCAAAAATCGACCCCGAACCCACTTGGTCTAAACTCGAGGTTCGGACCAAAACCCGTTTATCCAATCTCTCCCGAGCCCGGATATGCAATTGGTATTGGAATCCGACCTCAATTCGAGGTCCAATTCCTCAAAATTTGAATTTCCTAAGTTCTACCCAAAAATCCCAATTTTTACCATGAAAACTCTAGATTTTTGGTTGAAATCTTGTTAAAAGTTGTTAAGGAATGAAAGGAATTAGTTGAAGATTACTTACCAATGATTTGGAGAAGTTTGGGTCTTTGAAAAATCGCCTATGGAGGTTTAGGGTTTGAGAGAATTGAAGAATGGGTGAAATCCCGTCAAAAACCTCATTTAATAGGTTGTGGATGTCGCATTTGCGACCTGGAGTTCGCATTTGCGACATCCCGCACCAGCAGTATTTTTCAGACACTAAAATGGGCATAACTTCTTCATACGATGTCCAAATTCGATGATTCTTTTTCCTATGGCTCCATAATTACGATACATATCTAATGGTTCAATAAAATATAAAGTTGGAGTTCATTTGCTTAGTATGGTGTCATTTTATGCCTGAAAAAACGACGATGAAGCGTCAAAACAAGCGCAACATAGTTTAATCCTATCCGAAATTCACCCAAGCCCTTGGGGCTTCAAACCAAACATGCACACAAGTCTAAAAATATCATTCGGTCTTGCTCGTGCGATCAAATCATCAACATAGCATCAAATCTATGAATTTAACCTCAAAACCCATGATTTTCTCAAGAACACTTAATTTTTCTAACTTTTCAACCTGATGTTCGAATTACATCAAATCAACTCCGATTCTCATGAGACTTCACAGATGGGACTTACATAACATAACAAACTTATTTCGGGGCTACGGAACCAAAATACGTGTCCGATATCATAAATTTCACATATTATTTCGTTTCTTTATTTTCTTGAATTAACCAGCAGAATAATTTTCTTCAAAAAATTATTTTCTAAGGCTAGGGACCTTGGAATTTAATTACGGGCATACGCTCAACTCCCCTATTTTACTGCGGACCTCCCGGGATCGTCGAAACATAGATTCGGGTCCGTTTACTAAAAATGTTGACCAAAGTTTAACTAAAACCAAATTTAACTCTAGAAATTTCCATTTCTCGTATTTTCACATAAAAGCTTTCCGGATTCACGCCCGGACTGCGCACGCAAATTGAAAGAAATTAAAATTAGTCTTTTGAAGGCTTAGGAGCCTGGAATGGAGTCTTAATTAATAAGATTTCCCCTTTGGGTCATCACAATCCCCTTCTCTTAAACAAACGTTCGTCCTCGAACGGACACAGAAAATTACTTGGTGTGGTAAATAATTTTGTAGCTAACTACTCCACCTATTCGTCTTAGACTCCCAAGTAGTTGTCTCAATGGCTGATCTCTCTACTGCACCCGAACTGAAGGAAAATTCCTTTATTTTTGGAAAACAATAATGAAGAGGGAATGTTATTCACCCGTTGGAAAATAATTGAATAATCACTTAGAAATCACCGATTGAGGCTCATTATATCCATCATTTGAAAATGTGAAAGAAGGTCATAAAGAGTCCATTACGAGGAAAAATGTGAATTTTGCTTTGAGGAATTCAATAATCGAACATCCGCCAACCGGCTCCACGAGTATTTGTGATACCAAGAAAATGAGGACTTAGAGTCAGCCGATGTAATTAAAAATATGGTTGAACTTGACTCTAGTCCGGGAAGAATTGAATCTCGAAGATTTGACAGCCCATGTTCATGCATCAAAGATATGGAGGCACTATCTCTATGGTGTGCCGGGTGAAGTTTTCACAGACCCTTGCAGTCTTCAGTACTTGCTCTAGCAAAAAGGATCCTAATCAGAGACAAATGAGGTGGTTGAAGTTATTGGAAAATTACAACGTCACATTTCAAGTATTTCTCAACATCGGACCTGTGTGGTGATATGAAAATTGAACTACACGATTCAAAAGAGATTACGAGGAGGAGGAACAAAAGTCACTCCTTTATAATTTGAAAGGATTAATAGGAAAAATAACATTTCTCACGTAAAACCGAGAAGTGCAAAGTGGAGAGATTAGAGTTCGGCTTGATCATCAACTTATCATTCTCGTCGTTCGTGGTTATAAACTTGATTCCTATTTTGGTGGCCAAATTTTCTATTTCTCAAGCAACGAGACAATTGGTAACTTAATTTTTGTCGTGACATGTCGTTAAATGTGGTGCTTAGTGATAGCGACCCATTATTTCTCAAATTATTAGTCGTTCTAACCATTGGAATTGTTTAGTGTAAGGATTATTTTATCATTATTTCCTTATACTTCTATTATTATTGTTATCCTTATTATTATTATAAACTATTTTATAATAAATATTATTTTATTCTTATTTTATCTTATTTTAAAGAAAAACACACTTTTGTTTTTAAAGTGTAGTTCGCATTTGCGAACTCTAGTTCGCATTTGCGAACAGGACAGTTCGTGGGGGAGTTCGCATTTGCGAACTGGGCCTAGAAAATGCGATACCTTAGGGACTTTAAGGGGTTCTGACGGTTTTTATTTGTAGAAACTAAAAAGTTTGTTTTGGGGCTTACGGAACAAGACGATTTAGTGCTCCCCGGCCTTCAACCTTTCCAAATTTTTTTGCTTACAAGTGCAACAATCGGGCAAATTTTGCTTACTCCTTACATCTTCTTCTTCCTCCTCTTCTTCTTTTTCAATTATTTTCCCAAAACTTAGGGCTTGAAGTGTGTTCTTATTTATTTTTTTCCTGTGCACAAACACTAGAAAACTCAAATTTCATGTTGTCATTTTCTGGGTGAGGTTGGTTGAGAGTGTTAGTCCAACAATGTGTTGGGAATTTGAGAAATATCTTAGTGCCATTGATGTTTAGAAACAGGGGTAACATTTTGGGCCTAGATTTTAGAATTTCTTTGCATTTTTTTGTGGTTGTATGTAATGTTTATTGCATGATTTCGTGTGTACAGACCATTTGGGGTGTATTGGGGGTTGTTAGAAGTGATTTCGTGGAAGAAATTTCCAGATTAGAAACTGTTCTAGGGCTGGGGACGACGGGTTCGCAATTTCGAAGGGGGACTTCGCATTTGCGAACTCTGACTGTTCTGGAGGACTTCGCAATTGCGAAGAACTACTCGCAAATGCGATCAAGGGGTACTTCGCTTTTGCGAAGAAAAGGTTGCAAATGTGACTTCTGAAGGGGAACTGAGAACTTCGCATTTGCGAAGAAAATGTGGCAAATGCGACATCAGAGAGCGAGCATTTGCATATTTTGAAGTTTTTGAAAAAAATTCTAAGTATGGTTTCAACTGTCCAACCACTCTTTTGATATCTAGGTTTCACTTTGCAACATATTTCATAGTTCTTCTATGTTTTCATTCCAATGTTTCATTTTGCAGGTTCATAGATTGAGAATGAGTTCCAACTCCACTGAATCTTTGCCCGAAAATCCCATGGAACTTGAGGACAACTACGACCAACATTGTTTCTTATCACGAGGGTGTCAGGAACGGTATTACAATGAGCTAATAACAAAGAAGCTACTCCTGGAGAGTGGAATAGAGATGGACAAAGTTGAGCAACGTCTGCCTGAGTTCTACCGGAAGCTTGTTTCTATGGGCTGGATTTGTTTTGCCCCTCCGCCTTGCAAGGCAAATGAGCAGTGGGTGAGGGAGTTCTATGCGAATCTCCCTGCCATAGACATGAAAAGGCCGAAGATGAGGATTCGAGGAAAGATGGTACATTCGGGGCAGAAGTTGTGAACAACATCTACCACCTCCCTGACCATGACATGGATCTGTTTCGAGAGAAGGATAAGCGTCCAGGGAATTGGCTGGCTTCCAGCTATGCCCGGGTGTGGATGTTCCTTGGGCATTGGATAAGAGATCAATCACCTCCCAAGAGTTCACCGCTGAAGCCAAGATATGGCTAGCTATTGTGTGCAGTCGTGTCTCTCCAGCGTCCAACATCTGGAATGTGCCCATACTGAGAGCACTGATGGTAGCTTGTATCATTGACGGCACTCCACTCAACGTTGGCAAAATTGTTGTCAGTGAGTTAAAGGAGTACCTTCGCCTGGATGGTACGTCACTTTTATTCCCATCTCTTATTACTGAGTTGTGCTAGGTGGCTGGGGTGGAGGAGGATCCAATGGACAACTGGGTAGAGCCGGGTAAGCCTATCCACCCCTTGAAGAAGAGAGGAGAGGGTGGAGTTTTCAAAAGCAAGAAGAGAAAAGTGGGATTGCCTCCTTAGGCTGAGCATGTTAGTCAGCCTTCTCCCTCCACCGGTGGCCCATTTGCTATGCTTTCTGAGGAGATGAGGCAGGTTCGCGAGCTGGTATCTCAACTTCCACAGGGATTGGGGGAAACATCTGAGAGGCCCTCTGCATATATTTCACAAAAAGACTTCAAGAAATACCTTAAGGATCAGAAGAAATAGGGAGCTCATTTGAAGTAGTTGGAGAAGGCGTACGCAGATTTGGCCACGACACATGGTGGCTTGAGTACTTCCCATGACAAGCTGGCAGGTGCACATGCCCGGATGAAGAAAAGGGAGAAGAAGAGAGATAAGTTCTTCACTCGTATATGGAAGGGTGTGAAGGGGTTGTTTAAGGTGTTAAAGCCTCAGGAGCCATTTCCATCGACTGAGCCGGAGGAAGAGGATGATATTCTAGATCCTTGGTCCGAGGAGGAGAGAGAGGAGAGGGTGACAGATTCTGACAGTGAGGGGAGTACATGATGCAGTATTCATGGGGGGCACCGTTTATCATTTTCATTTTACTTGTTAGATCTCAGGTTGAGGTAGCCTCTTTGAATAACTGTGAATTGGGATGTAAATGTTTCTTTACTTTCTTGTAGATTGGTGTTGGGATTTGGTTCTTGTGTTTCTGTGACAACTTAGTTTGCGTTTTATCTTTTAGGTGAATTGGTATTCTGTTTATCATGTTAGGTATTACATTTCTGTTATGTGACACTGCGTGGTTCTCGTGTGGATGGTTATGTTGAAATTATGCAAGGTATATTTTATTTTGAGCGGTGATATCCTTGATCACCAGTTGATCTTTTCTCTTTGTTCTATCTCTCCTTGATGATAGATATCTCTGTGGCTTTCTTTCAGAGAATTGGTCTTGTAGTGTGGGTATAATTCTGTTAATTTAGAAGGAATGTAAGGTTAACATTGAGGTTGTGCCCATGGGATGACTTGGTGACTTGTTTGGTGCCAACATGATTTATTTCTGTACTGACTTGTGGTTTGTTTTGAAAGAAAAGAAATGTTTGAAGCAAGGACTATTATCACCCAATATCCCGTATGAGTGCTCTTATATTCACAAGGTAGTTTCACAGGTTATATGTGGTTCCCTTTTGAGATTCACTGATTCCAAATAGACCTTGAGTTTTGTTTTCTACTTGAGCTTCCACGTGCCATGAGTGGGGTTATTTATTGGAAGTTTTCTCGCACCATCTGCAGTTTAGGACTAGTGTTGCGGAAGAACCTGATTTGTCGGTCCGCGGGAGAAACACGCATTCCCGCCATTTGCAAGTGAGTAGAAGGTTTCATTCAATGTTAGAGGTAACAAGATCCGCACAATAGAGTAGAAGAGAATAAAGATGGAGTTTGTTCCTAACTTGATAGCCTCTAGGAGATAAGTACAGACGTCTCCGTACCGATCCTTCAGACTCTATTAAGCTTGTTCGTGAATTGTGAAACCTAAGCAACCTAGGGCTCTGATACCAACTTTCACGACCCAAATTCCCAACCCTCGGGATCGTGATGGCGCCTAACACTACACTTGCTAGGCAAGCCCATGTTAGAATTCACTTAGTTAATTTCCATTGGAATCCATTCAACAATAACAAAACGATTCACATAAACTAAGCTTTATTACTGCCATTGCAAAATTTCTGCAAATAAAATAATAAATGAATACCCAAACCGGGACTCTAACCAAATAACTAATCATAAGACTATCCCAAGGTCTGGTGTCACAATTCACGAACTACTAAGAATGCTACAAATAATAGGCTGAAGAAATTATATATATGTTTTAAGAGAAGTAAAGCAGTGTCCGAAAATAAGTGAAGACTCCAGGAATCTGCGGACGCTAGCAGATCTACCGTGTGTCTCCGAGCAATGACATCAGCTACTAAAATCTCCTAACACTGATCAGTACCTGGAACTGCACAAAAGAGTGCAGAGTGTAGTAGCTGTACAACCGACCCCATGTACTGAGTAAGCGCCGAGTCTAACCTCGACGAAGTAGTGACGAGGCTAAGGCGTAACTTAACTTGTAATAGTATATATAAAATAAAACCAAAAAAAACACAAATCTAACAAACAAGAACAATAAACATGTAACCATATATGTAATAAAACAAGAAAACAATTCTACACAAACAAGCAAGATGAACTGTAACAATAAATAAAATAACTCACTCGCCTATCCCAGGCCTCAGCTATAACCAATACTCAAGTAAATCTCCAAGTTTCCAAACTTCCTTTTAAAATAATCACATGTACGAAATATAAGAAAAACTGTAGAGTAAAACAAGAATTCCCAAATCTTTTAAAGTTTAAAATCAGTAAAACATCATTATTCATCATTTTTCACAGTCATGTTGCGGCGTGCAACCCGATCCCATCTATTCACAATATTACAATCAATTATCCACCCTCACACCAATTATCCACCCTTATCATACCCTTGTCACACCAATTTATTCACCCTTATCACACAAATTATCTACCCTTATCACACCAATTATCCACCCTTATCACACCAATTTATTCAAAAGTTTCAAACAGAAAACAATATAACCCGTCAACTTTAAACAACAATTATGTAAATAGTCAAGAAACCGACATGAATATATAGATATATAATCCCAAGTAGTGTCAAACTGCTCACATTTCTGTTCCCCAAGAAAACCAAATACACAACCAATATTCTTCCAAAATAACCAAATAATATTTAACAACAAAGTAATGAGGCCTCGTAGCCATGGAAACGATAACCAACAAAGAACAATTACGACCGGAATCAATTAAATTGGGAGCGGAAAAAGGATCATGTTTAACATGCCATTTGGGTGGTGCATAAATACTCGTCACCTCACCTATACACCACGCACATGCATTTCACATAGAAAACAAGTGGGGAGTCATATTCCCTCAATTCAAAGTTAGACCAAACACTTACCTCGATCTCCCAAGGAATTCATTGTTCTAGCACAGCCTTTCCTTTAGAATTTGCTTCTAACCCGCTCGAATCTAATCACAATTTGTTCAATGTTATCAATCATAGACTAAAGGAATTATCTTTATTGAAAAGCAATGGTTTTTTCCTAAGTTTTCCTATTAAATTTTAAAAATCGACACCGAACCCACTTGGTCTAAACTCGAGGTTCGGACCGAAACCCGTTTACCCAATCTCTCCCGAGCTCGGATATGCAATTGGTATTGGAATCCGACCTCAATTCGAGGTCTCAAGAACACTTAATTTTTCTAACTTTTCAACCTAATGTCCGAATTACATCAAATCAACTCTGGTTCTCATGAGACTTCACAGATGGGACTTACATAACATAACAAACTTGTTTCGGGGCTACGGAACCAAAATACGTGCTCGATATCATAAATTTCACATATTATTTCATTTCTTTAATTTCTTGAATTAACCAGTAGAATAATTTTCTTCAAAAATTATTTTCTAAGGCTAGGGACCTTGGAATTCAATTCCGGGCATACGCCCAAGTCCCCTATTTTACTGCGGACCTACCGGGATCGTCGAAACATAGATCTGAGTCCGTTTACTAAAATGTTGACCAAAGTTCAGCTAAAACCAAATTTAACTCTAGAAATTTCTATTTCTCGCATTTTCACATAAAAGCTTTTCGGATTCACGCCCGGACTGCGCACGCAAATTGAAAGAAATTAAAATTAGTATTTTGAAGGCTTATGAGCCTGGAATGGAGTCTTAATTAATAAGATGACCACTTTGGGTCATCACGGGTTATGAATGAACAAAAAGAAAAGAAAGAGGGAGAAAAGTAAAAACTAGAAGCATCAAAGATGAATGAACAATATCATTCATCCAAATCAACGAACTATGACTCTCCAACTTTTCCTTCTCCACTGGACCAAGCAAAGGTTTCAACCATACATCGACTTGACCCAACTTCTTCAGTAAGTTCCTGCCTCCAGGAACCTCAACAACGATTTTCTTCATCGCCTTCTTGCTACTAGAAGGACTAACTTTTACATGAGAAGTAGTAGCATCTGGGATGGAAGATGAGGTGGAAACAGTCACGGGGGTATCAATAGTAGCAACTTCAGGTAAGGGAACTTGGGGATTAACGGGGATTGACATTGGAAGGGAGGCAAGGGGCAACTCCTCAGAAACATGGCCAAAAGCTTCATCACTTTCAAAGCCACGAGTAAACAATTGTTCAGTAGAATCATGAGGGGGGGGGGGGGNNNCAAAAGCCCCTTCGTTTTAAAAACCAGGGAGAAAAAATTTTTATGGAAAAACAGGGGGGGGGGGGGGGGGAATCATTCACTTATTCATCATAGATCACTAATGGGGCACTCTCTGGCTCATCCAAAGTCTAGAGGGGACTGAACTCAATGGAGGAGTAGCTTCATCATAAAAAATAACGCGCCTCCTAACTCGAGGTCTACGAACTAAAGAACCCTCCTCTAGTTCTTATTCACCCTCAGAGCCACGAGCTCCATCAATTTTTCTTTTTGAAGAAGAGCTCAAAGTTCTCTCTTGATCAAGAGCCACAAAAAGTCTTATGGATGAGACAGATGTGAGACTAATACCACGGATAGGGTATCCTAGCAAAAGAAAAAGTCATGGTAAGAAACTCTTAAGTTAACAAAATATAAAGAAAGAAATTAAGCGGGAAAACCGAACCGTGTGTTTTTACTTTCCAGCCAAATCTCTGAGAGAGATACTTCCAATATCTTTTCTCCATGGGGGCAACAAATAATAACTTGTCTACCCAGGCACGGAAGTTAGAAATCTTTCGGAAACTTCCAAGGTTGTTGAAAAAGTAGGCATGAGAATACATGAGTTTCTTTTTTGAGAAAAGAAAAAGACAAGGGAGAAATACTTACGTGCAGAATTCCATTTTTCTGGAAAAGACATCTTTTCTTCACCCACCAGAGCACTAGTGGAAGCAACAACGAAGCGGGCATACCAGCCACAATCTCTATCATCTTCAGGTCTAACCAATACCCTTTTACTTCTAGCCACGAGTGAAAAAACTCCTTCACGAAATAATTTCGGGAAATAAAGATGAAACAAGTGACGGAAAGTAAAAGGAATAGAAGCCAAGTTTTATAAATAATGGAGGCATGCAGCAGCCTTCCAAACAATAAGACCATCTGTCTTAAGCACACATTGAAATATCGGCATAATTCAATGATAACTGGATTGATGGGTGGTTTAAACCCTAAAGTGAGGGATATGTGTAAACGAAAGAATAACCAGCCTGGTATGAAGTTATTCTTTGGTTTGAACCAGGAACTAAAACTAGGAAATCTGGTTTCCAGTTGCATTCTCTTCGAACAAGGGAAATTAAAGCAATGGTGATTAAGGTACGATAAAGATCAACACGATTATGGGAAGCTAAGGAAGAAACTTGATTTCTTATGGTTTCTCGATCAGTTGAAGAAAAAAAATTCCTGAGGAACAATTTCGGCGATTGTTGGTTCACGTATTGATTCACTCGATTCTCTATTTCTAGAAGAAGATCTAGGAGTCAAAGAAGACCTAGGTTTAGAACAAGAAGGAGTGGAAATATTGGCATGAGAAGAAGAACCACGATTAAAAAGCGAGCCTAAACTACGAAGTCTACCACCTCTTCTACTTCTAATGGGAGAAGTAGAATGAGCAAGTTCATCGACAATAACAACCTTGCGAGGATCAAGGGTAGGAGAATATATGATTGTATAGGTAATTAAAAAGGAATATATGCAGAAGTCAGAAGGAATAATGAAGAAGAGAATACTGTAGAAGGGAGGTTTGTAAAATCAAAGAATTATGAAGTATTTATAAGGAGAAGTTATCATCATTGAAAGTAGGTCATGATGAAGTGCCATAATGAAACCGTCACTTCGTCACTGACGCATCTGCAGAAAATCCCTAAAAAGCGCTGAGAAGTAGCAGAGCCAATCGCCAAAAGCCACGTGGCATATGCACTATATAGATGTGACATACGATGCATTGGTTCTGAAGAAAACACAATGATACTTGGGAAGCAGCAACAAAGAATTCCGCCATAAATACTTACCACTTCCCGAATATCAATTGAAGAATATTCAGAAAGTGGGGGAACTATTTGTATTGGTGGTAAATAAGTGTTACACGTGGAATTATATTTAAGCAAATATAGTGGAATGACAACTGCATATTTCATTAATGAGGTATATGAAGCACGGAAGACGTGGGGCAAACACCCACGAGACAATAAAGAACTAACGTTCGAGCCTAAGCAGCTATTGAAGAGGCACGAGCGGAACGAATCAAGACTGGAAAGAAGGAAGATCCATGAACCCACAATTAATGAGGAAAGGAAATCAAAATCATTACAAAATTCTTATAGTCATCTACGATTAACAATCATAATGAGCAATTAATATCATCAATGCCCATAATGAATTCGCCATAAATAGGAGAAAAACGTTATATTTGGGTACTCCTATATAAGGGGCAAGAATCTCGTTTGTTAGGACAAGTTACGAGTACTATCAAAAGAAATTTACTTTCTCTTGCTTATTCAGCGAAATCTACTATTTTATCTTTTTAGATAATTTTTATTACAATTTTTATGTCCTTTCAAGCGAATTATTGAGAAAGTAAGGAATTATTCGGTTATCATTAACCCGACTTCTTTTAAGATTAAGCTTTGACTAAGAATCATATTTTTTGGTTAAACAATAAATAATTATCAATTATTGTTATTCAAAATTTAATATACTTAGAATGAGTTTGCTAAATTAAAAAAGAAAACCTTTTAAAGATTTGTCTTCCAAAAATTAGTTTTTGTTATATTTTGGTTTTCAGAAATAATACTCCATTTAACAATTTAAAGGATGTATCATTACTGTTGTATATTTTAAAAATGAGATAACCATGTTATCTTTTAAATTTATCAGATGTAAAAGAAACAAAACGTATTTACCGTGTATCTCTTTTTTGCGGGAATGGGAGAACAGGGAGAATTGGGACAGCAAAAGGGGGAATTTTATTTTAGGATGAAAGGCAACTCAAAGTTCATTCTAATTTGAACATGAGAAGTAACCATTTGATTTTTAAACATATATGTTACTGTGCACTTGGACAATATTATATGCTAGTTTATTTCCTATTACTGTTCGAAGATTGAGAAACAACTGCACTAATTTACAAGAACAACAAACTCAATATAGTTCACAAGTCGGGTTTGAGAAATATAGTGTTTACGCAAATTTTATCCCTACTTTAAAAATAGAGAGACTATTTTTTATAGACATGTAACAACAAGATGATTATAAAAATAAGCAAAAGGACCAGCATGTGGTACTCGAAATATAATATAAACATTACTACTACTAGTATTGAAAAGAAATACTCTACCGACTAGTCTTCTACCTTGATTCTCCACCTCCACACCTTTCTGTCAAGGGTCGTAACCTAGGTAAGTTGAAGCGACGCCATATTCTGCCGAATCATCTCTTCCAAATACCTTTTTTGGCCTACCTCTACATCTTTTCAGACATACCAAGGCCAACTTCTTATACCTCCTTTCGGGGGCATGTGTGCTCCTTCTCTTCACATACCCAGACCATCTAAGCCTCACTTTCCACCTCTTATCCTCTATGGGGGCCACTTCCACACTGGCCCGAATGTCTTCATTTCTAATCTTATCAATCCTAGTAAGCTCGCACATCTATCTCAACATTTTCATCTCTACTGCTCTCATTTTCTAGACAAGAGAGTTCTTGATTGACCAACACTCTACCCAATACAACAAAGTCGGTCTGACAACCACTATGTATAACTTACTTTTAACACATTCTTATAACATAAAACACTGGATGCGGGCCTTCATTTAACCCACTCCACTCCAATACGATGTGTAACATCCCCGTCAATCTCTCCATTTACTTAGATAATAGACCCAAGGTACTTGAAACTATCTCTCTTCGTGATGACTTGTATATCAAGACTCACGACCATTTCCGCTTTATCAGTCCCGTCACTGAAATTGTACTCCAAGTATTCTGTCTTGATCCTACTCAACTTGAAACTTTTAGACCCAGGGTATCGCATTAACACAACCTCGCATCTCGTTAATCGTTTACAATATCATCCGAAAATAACATACAATACGACACCTTCTCTTGAATGTGGCGTGTCAATGTGTCTATCGCCAAGACAAACAAAAACGGGCTAAGAGCTGACCCTTGGTGCAACCTCATTACAGCTAAAAAGTAGTCTGATTTCCCATCCCCCCAACCAACTGTCCTTACTCGCGTTTTAACTCCCTCATACATGTCCTTGATTACCCTAGTGTAAGCAACAAGAAAATTGGAACCTCCCTCAGAACTTTATCGTATGCTTTCTCAAGTTCGATAAACACAATGAACACCATACCATATACAACGGCAATAATCCGTCCAAAAGTATTTGAATTTCTGTCACGACACAAATCGATGGGCCGCGATGGGCACCCGGTACCTTACTCGACCGAGTACCAACGTAACGTATCTTTCTTATTACATCATCATATACACGTGACATACGGGCCTAATAGGCCAACATAATCATTTATAAACTCAAAACATAGGCCGACTAGACCGTACAATCCTTTATATACACGACATATGACTACAAGCCTCTAAGAGTACATAAATATCATATCTTTCTTATTACATCATCATATTACCAAACAATACACGTCTAAATCATACTAACCAAACAAGAAACTCTGAAGCAAATGGAGTGCACCAACATCTTCCGCTGAGCTGATAGCCTACTCGGAGGGCTCTCGACCTGTCTATCGGGACCTGCGGGCATGAAACGCAACGTCCCCAAGCAAAAGGGACGTCAGTACGAATAATGTACCGAGTATGTAAGGCAGTATACTGAAAGCTGAAACTGAACTGATAATACAATAACTGCAGGTAGCTGGAAGTCAAAGATAATCTGATGATATGCTTACCTGACTGACTCAATTCTCTCAATATAATAAGTACAATAGTTGTCCGGCCCTATAAAGCTCGATATATATATATATATATATGCAACTGCTCTGCCGTAGTAGGCTCGCTCATAGGCGCTCGGCCATACTAGGCTCTGTATCTCGACCAACTGGGCTCGCTCATAGGCGCTCGGCCACAATAGGTTCGATTATAGCTCGATGGTAATGAAAATACTGTAATACTATATATATAGACTTTGTGCTATCTTGATTGAAAGAAGGAAATAATCAAATGAATATGAAGTCCTGATAAAGAGAATATGGTAACTTGCGAAACTTGGAAAATATACTTAACTTGCGAGACTAGCAAAATATACGTAAATTCCAGGATGTGAATTTTTTCTTTATGCCTCGTTATCAAACTTGTATAATGACGAGATCATGCCAAAATGAAAGAAGGGCTTAGCCTTAACATACCTGAACCAATTTTCATGAAAATCCCTTTAACACCCGTTGATTGCTACAACACGTAACCGCAAGATCGGAGTAGGGAAAAAATCCGTATGATATTCTTGAAAAAAATTGCACCAAAACTATCCCAACAAAGCAGCTACTGCTCAAACTGCACAACGTTATTCAATTCTGATTTTCATATTGGGATTCTGCTTCATCTTCAATTGTGTTACTGAAGATATAAGGAGTTATCTATTCTCCTTATACCAAGAAGTGCTTTGATTAAAGTTCTCCATTACTTTGCAAAACTTAGCATCTTACTTTAAAATTCATGGACCATATTACTAATAAAGAATGAGATGCTTATTTTCAAGAATGGAAATGACCGTACACTTTGTGGATATTTGATAATACTTCTCCACCCAAAATGATATAATGCATTTATCACTTAAGATAATGCCACCTTTTCCAAGTGAACTAAGAGTCATCACATATAAGATGTATTGCTGCTACGTAAATCTTCAAGACTTATCCAAAATATATTAGGTAATTACCAATTTCTTTATTAATTTGGCAATTCCCCACTAACCAATAGTTAATCCATTACCCACATATTTGAGAATTATTTCCACTTACTTAAAATATTACTCACTTTTCACGTACCTTATATACCTTACTATCATGGCCATGTGGTACCTTGTATGGTACTAGTCCATAAATATCGGGTATTAATGCTCGCCCCGGATTTTATCCCAACATGCCAAACTTGGACGAAAATTCGTTTTCTTCGATTTGATTACCCTCTCACCTTCACGTATTTACTCGTCACTTGTTTGAAGTAGCATAATCCTTAAAATTTTCAAATAATCTTTTTCTTAGACTGATGTCAATTACCTTACGACAAATTCAACGTACAATACTACAGGGTGCAACATCGTCGTAATTTAATACTGCAGGACATAATATTGTGGGGCGTAACATCATTCCCCCCTTTGGAACATTCGTCCTCGAATGTTGACTAATGCTCTTATCATTTTCGTAATATATATCTTCCGAATACTTTAGAACTTCTCTTGCCATCTAGGCGAATGTTTCTGTGAAGAAGTTCAAAAGTCTAGGGCGTTCCCCCCTTAGGCCTCCTTCTCACACCACAACTTGTAGTCGTAATCCTTTTAATCTCGTAATTGTTGCTACCTTTCTTCATGCAGCCTGTACGACTTTGACCTTGTAAGGATACCCAATCTCTAGGCTTCATATGTAGAGCGTGATAAGATGTCCCTTTGGACATCCATGAGTATACTGAAGTTCTTTTCTCGGTACTTTGTTGAATTCACGAATATTGCTATATCTTATCACATAGGTCCGTTTAGCCATTCGTATGAATTTACTGCCATAACTCTTACTTTAATTTCTTGTTGTTGAGGTCTGCTACCAAATCCCAGCTACTCTCGTTACTTATTGCATAAGTATAAATTTAAGTCATTTAATGCTTACTCATTACTGCTTATCTTTAGAATGACGGCCTAATCTCATCTCATACTTTGTGACTTTTGTCCATCCATTGCTGATTCACCTCAATATTGATCTATTATACCACTGATAACTTGAAACTTCTTACGTAATACTTTTCCCCTAGGGCTTACGTTACCTCAAGGAATATCCGAAGTGATTCCAATAATCGTATTTCATAGTGTCTCAATGTGATTCACCTTATGGGGGTATCCTAAATCCGTGCCGCCAACGAAATCTTTTTTTTTTTTCTTTTTTCTTCAATTCATTATTCAAACGAAACCCCAAACATTATCCTTTATCTGTCACAATTATACCCTCATTTTATTCCCAGGTCAGCATTTCATTCCTTCTAAATGCTATTAATCCTCGACTCTTTTGAGTTCATTAGGGCTATAGTGAGCTTTGTATAACATAGAGAAACTGTCTGCTCTTCTAGTATTCATAGGCTTAATCCTAAAGACTTATCCATTCTCGTCACTTTTTCGCTTGCCTTTCCTCATCCTTACTTATGTTTTCTTAAAACTTTGTCAATCTACCATTAGCTTGCGATTTATACATATCCATTTATAAACTTTCCTTCAACTTGCTTGCACCATAGATTTCCTTATGTTATTCTGGAACGTCAAGCAAGACATCACATCATCTCCAACTTTTCTCTATTCTCTTAACTAGATCTCTCAGTACTTAGAAATCATAGGCTGGAAGACATGCCGCTATCATTCTCGGTTATTGGATCCCTGTGCTTATAGCCTTTTATCCAAAGTATGGACTATTCACGATCTTCTGCCTTTGAGTATCTCATACGTTGTTCACCTTTACCTTACTTACCTTAAAATCTCGCATCGTATATTCTATCTCTTTCGTGACCTCCCTTCCACCTAGGTGTAATTCACGTCCATAACTTGAAGCTCTTATTAATATATTCACACCTCTGATATATACACAATCCGGTGGTTCGTGCTGACTTCTTATGAGGCTGGTACTTCTTCTAACTGGCTTTCTTGTAGAGCCATTATAGAATATGATTGTTGTGTTATTTCTCTTAAATATATGATATTAAGAGTGATTCTGTCATGTTCTCCAGCACAAATTCTATAATTTTTCTAGGTCCAATAATCAGACTCCTGATTGACTTAGGTGGTGTAATTCTTTAGTTTTCTCTTCCTTCTGATCAGCCTTTACGTAGGCTTAAGCTATCCTCCGATCTGTGGCTCATGGTATCAGTTATTACTTTATCCTTTCATGGGCGTTATGGAATATCCATGATACAATCTTCTAACAATTCAATCATTTGTCTATGCCCTCGGCTTAATTCTTTCTTTAAACTTATACCGGAGTCTTCTATGGCCGTATGATTGTCAACAAATATGCTGCCTGGATAATGCTCCAAAATCTTGAGTGTATCCATAGCTTACTAACCCTGGATCTTTGATCAAATAATTCTTTCGTTCCATCTTAGCTTTCTTTCAACGTAAGCTATTACTTTTCCTCGTCTTTCTGCCCATTTGTTGCGTCCATACTTAGCTTATCTTAGTGCCCACACTTTCCAGAGTTTTCATACCGCTCATATGATCTCGAATATTACTTTTAATTCTTACTTCCCGTTTATTATCCACGGTAGGTGCCACTTTCCTTTGGAATGCTTACAATGTTGTTGCGAGATTTTTGTCACACGACCATTTCCTCTTTAGGTCGTTGTACTGAGGTTGAAGCCTTTTCCTTATTTCCCCAACTAGTCTTTCATCGTAGTACTTAGGGAAGACCCTCTGACTCTTGTAAAGATGCGAGCTTATTACATCGTATACTCGACAGACCTTCTGATGTCCTTCCTTGCCTATACTTATCCGTAGTTACTTATCTCCACGCCCTTGTGCTCGTATGGTTGTTTCTGAACTGATATTTTGACTGCCTTCCCAGTGGCACTTTCTTTTATCCTCGTAACACTCATACGGTGTCTTTAGCTACCCCGACTCTTGTTTGAATATATCTCAAGTATTATAATGATATTCTTCAAGGTTGAACTCTCCATGTTGGGTTCTACTTTGTTTATCTCACACGATCTTATGACTCGTTTGTAACCTCCTGTTTAGCCATAACTGGGATCCTCCTGACCAATTACTAACTACTCGTTGGCCCATGCTCATATTAATATTCCTTGTAATCTTTCTTGGGTTATTTCCTTTGTCTTATCTTACGTATCGCACTGGCTCTTTATTTATTAATAACAGCTCGGGCAGGAACCTTTAATTCCTCTCCTTGACGTCGTGCTTGCACAATATTCTTGAATCGTAGCGTATCTGTAAGATTTGGAGAAGTGTTGTCTCATTCCTTTTTCACTTATCGCATTCTTCCTTTACTATTCCATAGTCACTAGAACCACTTAATTCTGGCTTAATGCCACATTACTCCATATTCCCCCCTTTAGGGATGTACTAAAAACTGAAGCCACGAGGATCTACCTATATATATTTTACCTCTTCATCTTTGGCGTCGTTTCTCAACATCAATGATCCTTACTCGCCTTGAGGCAATTCTTCTGTACCAAGGATGACAAATTCCCTTACTCGCGAGGGTGACACTTAGCGTAATTGGCACATAGAGTCTCTTAAGATTAACTTTGCTCACATTGCTTGCTCTAGGGAAGCGTCTCCCCGAATGACTATTCTCTGTATTCATCGTGAATCTTCTTCTGTGGTCCCTTCTATTACCACTGGAGCGAAATCTGAAATTCCCATGATGCCGAGTACTTCCCAATCATTCAGTCCCTAATTCATATTTAGTTTATCTTGTTTTCCAGTCCGTACTGATTTCTGTTACTCTGGGGATTAACTCTCCCCTATGGTAGACGCATTGGAGTTACGAACTTATTTCTCGAAATAAGGATATAACCTTATGACCTATACTCTTTCGTTGTCTTAAGGTCCATCACCTTTCGTCTCTTTCTTCATTTGGCTATAGGTTTTGTAACACTCTACCGTTTTCATCAATGTATCACACCTCATTCATAATGCTTCCTTCTCTCTCTTCTTATTACTCTGCTAATGTTTTTGCATATCCCTTTTCTTGTGAAAACTTCAATACAACATTCTTTCGCTTTTATCTTTCCTTTGCTCCATCCAGTGGTTCTTCAAGTTTCTTAACGTTCTCGCTTTACTAGGGACGCGAGCCACACTAAGGTAATATGTATCCCTTCAAGGCTTATAGTTCATGTCTTTGTAGTACTCATATCTGGCTGAACTATTTTAAAGTGTACCATCTGGGTGTCTCACAAGGAGATCTATTAGCACATTTGCAATATCCTTCAAAAATGTCAACTGTCACAAACAATTCATCCATCATATCTTATTATACTACTTCTATTAACCCCCATAGGGTATATCTGGAATGGGTGCGGCCAATTATATATACCTCTGTTACTATTGAATATAACTCAAAAAGCTTATGTGTCTCTGCCTGAATTATAAACGATGTTAACCTTTGTTGACTGGGCGCCTCATACCCTTCTTTATATTGATTCTTTTACTTGTTTAAACTTGTATTTATCTTCTTAATCTCTCATTGTCTTTCACCATAAAGATGGATAGGCATTCTTTCCTTAAGGCTTCTTATCAGGAAGCTTACACCTTTCAGTACACCCATGATCTGCTGAAGACCTCATACTTACTTATCATAAGCATGATACAAAGTCGAGCTCCTCTAATTCAACACTTCCGCAACTATATCTCTTATCGATCATCTTCTTGAACGTAGGCATCGTCTTATTACGAATAAAAATAGAATTTCGGAATTTGAATTCTTATAAGTGAGCTCTACCACACGATCTAGAGTAAGAAGAAAGAGTGACAATCTTAAATGCCCTGTAGCCTCCTACTTATAAGTGTGGTGCACGACACACCCATAAACAAGACGTTACTAGATACGGCTTGTAGACTCCCTAGGACGGAACTGCTCTGATACCACTTTTGTCACGACCCAAACCGATGGGCCGCGATGGGCACCGGGTACCTTACTCGATCGAGTACCAACGTAACGTATCTTTCTTATTACATCATCATATACACGTGACATACGGGCCTAATAGGCCAACATAATTATTTATAAACTCAAAACATAGGCCGACTAGACCGTACAATCCTTTATATACACGACATATGTCTACAAGCCTCTAAGAGTACATAAATATCATAAAGGTCGGGATAGAGTCCCGCCATACCAAACAATACACGTCTAAATCATACTAACCAAACAAGCAACTCCGAAGCAAATGAAGCGCACCAACATCTTCCGCTTAGCTGATAGCCTACTCGGAGGGCTCTCGACCTGTCTATCGGGACCTGCGGGCATGAAACACAACGTCCCCAAGCAAAAAGGACGTCAGTACGAATAATGGACCGAGGCAGTATACTGAAAGCTGAAACTGAACTGATAATATAATAATTGCAGGTAGCTGGAAGTCAAATATAATATGATGATATGCTTACCTGACCGACTCAATTCTCTCAATATAATAAGTAAAATAGTTGTCCGGCCCTATAAAGCTCGGTAAATATATATATATATGCAACTGCTCTACCGTAGTAGGCTCGCTCATAGGCGCTCGGCCATACTAGGCTCTGTATCTCGACCAACTGGGCTCGCTCATAGGCTCTCGGCCACAGTAGGTTCGATTATAGCTCGATGGTAATGAAAATACTGTAATACTATATATATAGACTTTGTGCTCTCTTGATTGAAAGAAGGAAATACTCAAATGAATATGAAGTCCTGATAAAGAGAATATGATAACTTGCGAAACTTGGAAAATATACTTAACTTGCGAGAGTAGCAAAATATACGTAAATTCCAGGATGTGAATTTTTTC
The DNA here is from genome assembly GCA_005239495.1 of Nicotiana undulata. Classification (NCBI taxonomy): domain Eukaryota; kingdom Viridiplantae; phylum Streptophyta; class Magnoliopsida; order Solanales; family Solanaceae; genus Nicotiana; species Nicotiana undulata. The sequence goes on along the minus strand of ML274808.1, from coordinate 138,800 downwards.
TTTATGCCTCGTTATCAAACTTGTGTAATGACGAGATCATGCCAAAATGAAAGAAGGGCTTAGCCTTAACATACCTGAACCAATTCTCTTGACAATCCCTTTAACACCCGTTGATTGCTACAACACGTAACCGCAAGATCGGAGTAGGGAAAAAATCCGTATGATATTCTTGAGAAAAATTGCACCAAAACTATCCCAACAAAGCAGCTACTGCTCAAACTGCACAACGTTATTCAATTCTGATTTTCATATTGGGATTCTGCTTCATCTTCAATTGTGTTACTGAAGATATAAGGAGATATCTTTTCTCCTTATACCAAGAAGTGCTTTGATTAAAGTTCTCCATTACTTTGCAAAACTTAGCATCTTACTTTAAAATTCATGGACCATATTACTAATAAAGAATGAGATGCTTATTTTCAAGAATGGAAATGACCGTACACTTTTGTGGATCTTTGATAATACTTCTCCACCCAAAATGATATAATGCATTTATCACTTAAGATAATGCCACCTTTTCCAAGTGAACTAAGAGTCATCACATATAAGATGTATTGCTGCCACGTAAATCTTCAAGACTTATCCAAAATATATTAGGTAATTACCAGTTTCTTTATTAATTTGGTAATTCTCCACTAACCAATAGTTAATCCATTACCCACATATTTGAGAATTATTTCCACTTACTTAAAATATTATTCACTTTTCACGTACCTTATATACCTTACTATCATGGCCATGTGGTACCTTGTATGGTACTAGTCCATAAATATCGGGTATTAATGCTCGCCGACATGCCAAACTTGGACGAAAATTTGTTTTCTTCGATTTGATTACCCTCTCACCTTCACGTATTTACTCGTCACTTGTTTGAAATAGCATAATCCTTAAAATTTCCAAATAATCTTTTCCTTAGACTAATGTCAATTACCTTACGATAAATTCAACGTACAATACTACAGGGTGCAACATCGTCGTAATTTAATACTGCAGGACGTAATATTGACGTAATATTGCGGGACGTAACAATTTCACTACGACGAATTATCAAGCGACCATTTGTATATTGCAAACTTTATTTTGGCCAAACAATTAATATTTGAACACTTAACCTAAATGGCTGTCATTGTAGGATCGTATAATATATGTCTAATCATATATAATATATATGTAACAAGTGTATAATCGATGTCTGCCAATTAGAAAACGTAAATAATGACTCCGACCAGCTATTTGTGTAAAGGTTGAACCGGTAGGAAGTTAGAAGTTAGCCCAACTGTTAAATGAAGGAAGCAAACCCAAGACGTTGTTACTGCTCCATTTTTTAGGCTTACGATTAGGCCCCATATAAAATCTAAAATTAGGCCCAACAGCGCTAAGCACATTGACGATACAGCTGTTGTCGAATGTCCAGACTCGTAGCCAATTAGTACCGTTCGGGAGTTCGTTGAAGGTTTGGTTAAAGTCACAGCCCAGTCACCGGAATCAGAGGAGCAAAATCGTCCAGGTGCATCCCCTCGAATCTTCCCTGTCTGTGTCAAAAAACCCACGCATTTCTCGTCTTTCCCTCTCTACATATCATTCACAGAGAAACAAACGTCTACAGTTTTACCTTCTAGTGTTTTCATCTGGACGATGCGTTTCTACCGGCACTGTTACTCCAACTGTTTCCGCCGCTGTGGTCGCTGTTTCTGCTCTTGTTACTGTTGTTATTGTCCTTAAATCTATCAAAATCAGAACTTTCCGGACGGTTAGGGTTTATTATTGTTTCATTTCTGAGAATCGTTGGATTGTGTGGTTGTTTTTTTCAATTACGATGGATTTGAGCCAATCGCAATCGAGTAATCTCTCGCTAGGGTTTATTGCTCATGCGTCCCCGGCGGGAAGCGCACCTAATCGGGCTCATATCGCTGACGACTCGATCACTTTTCAGATCGATTCTAGGGTTAAGGACCAATCGCATCTGGTTCCGCCGGTTCCACTTCAACTGATGGACAAGCAAACGGAGGAGAACAAGAAGAAGGGGGGAGAGAGTGGGGATGAAGAGAGGGAAGTTGAAGAATTTCGTATTCTAGGGCATTCCATGTGTATAAAGCGGAGGAGAGATACAGATAGCACCTCGTCTTCTTCCTCTTCGAAGAGCTTTAGGGTTACGAGTTCCAATGAGCATATGCTAGGGCTAGAATCGCGAAAAAATGCTGTTAGGGCTTGGGGTAATCAAGGTTTACAGGTAGCTGACCCGGATATATTTGAGATAATGGAGAAGGAGAAGCAGAGACAGTACAAAGGGATTGAACTGATTGCTTCTGAGAATTTTGTATGCAAGGCTGTGATGGAGGCATTAGGGAGCCATTTAACAAACAAGTATTCTGAAGGAGCACCAGGGGCAAGGTACTATGGTGGTAATCAGTTTATAGATGAGATTGAGACTCTATGTTGTAAGCGTGCATTAGCTGCTTTTGGACTTGACCCAGAGAATTGGGGTGTGAATGTGCAACCATATTCATGTACTTCGGCAAACTTCGCGGTTTATACTGGTTTGTTACTGCCTGGTGATCGGATAATGGGATTGGATACACCGTCTGGTGGAAACACAAGTCATGGGTATTATCTTCCTAATGGAAGGAAAGTTTCAGGGGCTTCAATTTTCTTTGAGAGTCTGTCTTATAAGGTTGACCCCCAAACTGGGTATGTGGATTTTGATAAGCTTGAGGAAAGGGCTCTTGATTTCCGTCCTAAGATTCTTATATGTGGGGGGAGTTCGTATCCCCGGGAATGGGATTATGCAAAGTTTAGACAGATCGCAGACAAATGTGGTGCAGTTTTGTTGTGTGATATGGCACAAATTAGCGGTCTCATTGCTGCAAAGGTTATCTTTTCTTTGAGGCTCTTTAGTTATTTTGATTAATGCTCACCGGGCACGATCCTATGCTCATTCATGTCATTCGTGCATCAATTTAATTTACTTAACCATTTTAGTGTTCATTGCCGATGTTTTGTTTGAAAGCAAGAAGATTCGACGCAATAAATGATGCTTTAGTGCAGTTCCCTTCCATGTATGGATGCCTTTGGTTTCAAACTGTTTTAATTAGGTTAAATACTGAGAAGTTAATTATATAAGCTTACTGATTCATAAATACTACTTCTAAGAAAAAAACAGCCAGCTTACTGAAGCAAGTTTCCCTTATAGATGACACCTTCCCTTAGAATTTTAATGTGGAAATTATCTGATTGACAAGTCTCACCTGTTCTGATTCATGATCGGTTTCTCTTGGATTCTTGTCATAGTTATAATCTCAATTTTGTTATTTGCTGAATGTATTAACGGGCAATTTCACTGCAAAGCAATAATATGCCACTCATTTTTGAGCTCTTATGGCAGTGCCTTGCTTGATGAATTCAGTATGCTACTATATGATATTGACTTTAAGGTTGCCATTTTTTTGGGTGTGTGTGGGGGGGTTTGGTTGGTTTGGGGGGGGGGGGGGGGGGGGTTACATATGGCCTTTGGGTGTTGTCTCACAACTGAGCTATACTCATTTTTACTCTTTATGTCCGTTCATTTTCGCATCTGTTACCACTTATCTGTCGGGCATTGGTGTAAAATGGTTAAATGATTGTCAATTGAGTTTGGTCCTTCCTTTTTTTGTATTTGGATAAAGGGTTAAAAATATTATCTTTGACTTTCCAAGGAAATAAAAGTTTTTAGTTTTTACTATTCAGTAAAAAGGCAGCCCGGTGCACTAAGCTCCCGCTATGCGCAGGGTCCGGGGGACAGATCACAAGAGTCTATCGTACGCCCCTTACCCTGCATGTCTAAGGGGAGTATCATAGACCCTAGAGAATATGTTGGGCACATCACTCCAAGTCAACCTTTCTTCATGAGTAAATGTTTTGGCGTCAGCTCATGATGCCCTTAGCATTTGCCTGCAATTTCTTCTCAAAATAAATCTGTTGTATGAATTATTTCCCATCTGATCTTGTCAAAGTTGATTTGTGGCATGGCTTTTTGCTGCAGGAATGTGTGAGTCCCTTTGATTATTGTGATATAGTTACTTCAACAACTCACAAAAGTCTTCGAGGTCCTAGGGGAGGTATTATCTTTTATAGGAAAGGATCAAAGCCAAGAAAGAGAGGCCTGCTCTTGAATCAAGGTGATGGTGGTGATAAGTATGATTTTGAGGAGAAGATAAACTTTGCTGTTTTTCCTGCATTGCAAGGAGGGCCGCACAACAACCATATTGCTGCCCTCGCCATAGCATTGAAGCAAGTGGCTACTCCTGAATACAAGACATATATGCAACAAGTTAAGAGAAATGCTCAGGCATTAGCAGCTGCTTTATTGAGAAGAAATTGTAGACTGGTTACTGGAGGGACAGACAATCACATGATACTGTGGGATCTGAGAAATCTTGGGTTAACAGGTTTTTAAAACTTTTTCTCTAATACTTCTTGCCACATATGTTTCTGGTGTTTCATTCATGAAGTCTGTTTGTTTTTTGTGTCTAGCGTACCATCATTGCCCTTTCTCCCCATCTATTTGGATACTTCTTGTTGAACTCTAAGAACGAATGGGTAAATTAAGGGGCAGTGGAGTAAGATATTATCAATCAACTAAGAATCAAGCATCAAATATTTTGATCAGATGATTGCGTTGTAACCATTCTGCTACAGTGGGACTAAGATACTTCTTGAGAAGAAAATAAAATAGAAAACCAGTCTAGTTTTGTAAGGCATTTGGCATTTTTGGTCATAAGCACTGGGCTATATTATTCATATCTTAATTTTTTAGCCCTAGTGAGGTCAATGAATTGAATGTGTCTTCTTTGCTTATGTTTTATTTCTGTGGTTTTGCTGTCAATTCCCGTGGCACTGTTTCTGACTGGGCTTCTATATCATTTTTGCCACAGAATTGATTGATTTGATTGTGTATTTCTTTTCCAATGAAATAATTAGTATATTCTATGATCTTGGGATCAACATTTGTCCAACTTTGACAGCATATCTCATAAGGTTTGGTTTTTAGATTTCTTTAAAAGTGTGATCTGCTTTGCTGCTCTCTGTAGGTTGTCAGAGGCTCTAAACCCACCAAGTCTCTTACCTGTGATTCCTGAGAGAACTTGACTGCTTGTCATATACTAATTCCCTCCAACTCAATTAAATGTTCTGTTTGAGTTGACTTGATTATTTAAAGAACAGTCTGAAGTGGGTACTTGTTAAGAAATGGAGACAGTGTGGGAGGCACAAATTTCTTTTTGTGCATCTCTTACTACTCGAACTTTGTTTGTTCAGGCATTTGAACAGAACACAAAGATGCCTACATGAAATTTGAGAGTAAAGTTGGTAGCAGTTAACATGGACGTAATATGATAAGGTGACGAAGATTAATGTACAAAAGTAACTAAACAGTAATTTTAGCTTATCATTGTATCCAAAAAAAGTAATTTTAGCAAATATACTGTTGGCATTTCCAAAAAAGCATCTATATATTGTTAAATGGCATGTGAGGTGTGTTTTCCAGAAAGTTAAGTCCTACCATAGCAGCAAATCACTGTTTGAAAGTAACGTAATATTTTTTTAGCTTTAGCATATGTTTGACTGATCATAAAAATTAGAACATTTTTTTTTACATATAAAAATAAGCATGTACTATTGTTCAATGGCCTGTCATGTGCGTTTTCCAGGAGAGTTAACTCCTAGCATAACGCAGCTCAACTCAATATTGTCAAAGGCGAAAAGGCAGAAAAGCACCTAATGTCTACTAGCAATGTAATGAAAGCACGAGCGTTCCTGAACGAAAGGCTAATATGAAAAAGAAAAATTGTCAATTAAGGTAGGGGTAAGGTCTGTGTACACACTACCCTCCCCAGACCCCATTTATTGGGATTACACTGGGTTTTTTGTTGTTGTTGTCAATTAAGTTAAAAAATCATACTGATTCTGACTGGCAAGCATTTTTCTAATTATTGGTGAGTAATTTTCTTTTAATAAATTATAATTTGTTTTCCCAATCATTAATTTGTCCGTCCATAAAAATTTCTTGATAATTAATATATTGCTGTCATCTAGTTATTTGTTTGGTGCTATTCTCTTTAGGAGAGAGCCCATGGACGTTGTGGTGCGTGGTGTCTGTACTGGAGCGCTACTTAAGTGACGCGATGTACCTAGAATCGAGGCCTTTAAGTAGCTTACTTGTACACTTCTAAAATAATCTGATCATCCTGTGCCAATTCTCTTGCTTACTGATTCTGGGACCAAATGCTGCCTGCTTCAATGGGATTATCTGGGACCGGATACTGCTATTTTAATGGGATTTGAATTGCATTTGCTGACTTGCCTCCTGGTTTTTGAGTGTATTAGTGCTGATCTTTACACTTCTATTTTACAGGTAAGAATTTTGAAAAGGTTTGCGAGTTGTGTCACATCACTCTCAACAAAGTAATGGTCTTCGATGATAATGGAAGTATTACCCCTGGAGGTGTGAGGATAGGTAAGTGCAGTCTGTTTTTAGCGTGGAGCCACATATATCAACTTTTTGGAGTTGAAATCTGTTTACGTAATTACTTTTTCTTGCTCTGACTGCAGGTACCCCTGCTATGACATCCCGAGGCTGCATAGAGAGTGATTTTGAGACGATAACAGATTTCCTCCTCAAGGCAGTGCAGATTACAAATTCAGTACAGAGAGAACATGGAAAGCTCGCAAAGGCTTTTCTGAAAGGCCTTGAGAACAACAAAGATGTTATCGAGTTACGAACACGTGTTGAAAGTTTTGCATCCCTGTTTGCAATGCCTGGATTTGAAGTGTAATTTAGCTGGAAATCTCGTTTTGGTGGATAAATTCTTTTTTTGTTCGTTGACCAACCTTTTCTGTGGATTGGGAGAACAGGGGTGCACCCAATTCTTGGTTAGTTATTGACTCAGCTTGATATGATTTTTAAGTGTCCCTTGAGCTCAAAGCCTGGATTAACTTATGATATGCCACATTGGAGTATTTTGCGATCCTTTATGATTTATCAAGGTTGGCTGGAGGTGCCAAGACAAATCTCAAGTAGCTGAACCTTGCCACAGTTTCAGTACTTTTGTTGAGGGTTTGGTAAATTAATAGTATTGTCATGAGGGGCCCAATTCATCCTCTTATAGCTGTTTTGGTACGCTGTTGTTATGGGTCCTCGTTATTCTTGGTTGTACCTATATTATTATATCTTTAATATTCAACTTGTATATACCCTGTAATTCTCATTGAAGAGATTACAAGGTTGAATGAATGTACATGACACCTTGAGAGAAAAACAAAGGAGAATTTAAGGGATTGTTCGGCAAATTTTTTAGTCGTAGTTGTTTTTGGCAGGAGGACTCAAATTTCCAGTTCCTCACCTTTTTATATTGTTCTGCCTTCCATGTTCTGTGTTGACTCGGGTGGTATTGCATCAGAGGAAGCTACTTCTAGAGGGTGTTGGATAAGCATTTGTTTCTGTCTCTATTATAATCAGGTGAAGTACTTCTTTGATACATTTTATGTTCTGTCAAGAGCTGATACGAGTACAAATATCTACTTGATGTTCATCTCATTAGACATGCATTGACAAATCCCTTGTCCTTTGAAACGATTGCGATCTACTCCATGGTTAATTCTAGGGATGGAGTTGGCACAGGTTAGTTGCCATGACTTTAAATCGGCCACTTCTCCACAAAGTCTAGCAATTTTTTTGCATTGTCCAATAAGGTAGACCAAAAGCAGGAAGAAAGAAAGAAAGACAGCATAAGATGAGAAAGTTGTTCTTTTCCCTCCCTTGGGGCTTGGGGGCTGGAGATTTGGGAAAAGAACTGAAAAGTTGACAAACCAGAATCCTGATGTGGATAGTTGAAAGGAACAAGTCTGGAGTTGCAAGTTGTAAAAGTAAAAAAGAAGATAATAATTAGAGAAGAAAAAGAGAGGAATCACATTTCACAGGGAACAGGAGACATGTCAGAGAGCTGGTGCTAGGGTGAGATACAAGAAGATATACCCAAGTACAGCTCCTAGTATAGACTTTGTTGACAGCAGCCACTCTGCACTGCCCACAAAACAGAGAGCTGCTTCTTTTCTTCTCATCATCATTTATTCGCCAACAATAACATTATAACAACAATCAATTACTACACATGCTATACTACTCTTTTCATATTTGCTCTCATTTAATTCCTTGATAACAGAAAAAAAGAATCCCTTTTCTGGGAATCAGACAAAAGCTCCTACAGTAAAGAAAAAACTGCTTTTGTGTTTGAGAAAAAATGAATGCTAGCCCAGGAATCTCATGATCCTTCTCTTCCTCTTTCCCTCTGTCTCCGCCCACTTCTCCATCACTTTTTCACAACTTGAATGATTAATAATTTCCTTAGTCGAGAGTATATTGGATTAAGAAATCTAGTACTAGCTCAAAGTCTCCCTTGATGATTACATTAAAAAACTAAAGCATCTCACGTTTTTTTTTTCTATCTCCCATTTTTCTAGTATGTCAAGTCTACACTTTAGAAAGTGCTGTGAATTGAGAGTTCTTTTTTAGTATTATTATTGAGAATTCAATAATATAATTTTCACTCTTTGGTTACTTTCTATATCTCTTCTTCCCCTCCCCCCATCTTCCTCTATGACAGAAACTGTCTTTCCTTAACCGAAGTCGTTGATGGTTTTGAGTTCAGAATTAGCAATCTTTTTTCCAGTACCTTTTGCGAACTGTTTCTGTTGCTTTCCTGTTTGAATTGATGCGAGTCATGTTAGCTGTCTCCTCCTCTAAAAGAAAATCGTTGAATTGCTCACAAGAAAGGAAATTCAAATCTGGGGCCTTATCAGAAAAAGCTATAAAGAACTTTTTACACCCATCAACTTTTAGGCTGCTAGTAAACCAAAGATTTAGCATGTTTAACATCTTTAATCAAGGTTCTAACACATCTAGTTAATGTGAATTAGACAAACTTAATTGCAAGAAAAGAGGATTGTTGGCTGAGGTTATGTCCGACCAATAAAGTAAAAAAGACCTATCTAATCTCTGTTACCATTACTAAGCAGCTGTCATTATCTTAAAAATAGTTGTCATGTGGGCAGGAAGCATCATTCCTTTATTTACTTTATTTAGGTGGTATCACATTCTTTTCCATTTGACAGAAGAAGCATCTTCCAAATTCAGTAACTCTAAACCTAGCTAAGTTGTCTATTATAACACAATACCTACTAACATAGGAGTATTAAATTATTCTTTCAGCTCCTATGTTTCCTCAACACATCAAGACGTTGCCTTGAAGAAGTAATTTATTACTATGTTAGTTGGGATAATCATAATCTTCATCTTGGTTTGGTTGGGGAGTAGATGGTCTTTTAAGTAGTTGAATTGTAATCGCAATTCGATGATGGGAGAGGGAGGTCTTTTCGCGTCTGTTACACACAGTTAAAAAGTCATTAGATAATGGGTCTGTTTTTTTACCCTTCTCCGCTTAAACGTGTGTCTTACCCACACATCACACATTGTTCTCTTGCCACTTAACCGGCGCCCTGAAGGCTCATTTTTTTAAAATATTTTTATGATCTAACGGTAAAATGGTTGACGGAACGCTAGAAAGCCCTAACTCGAGTTTGGTCTAACCTAGGAGTGGCAAACAGGGGGGTCGGGTCGGTCGGGTCGAAACGGGTGATGAAAAACGGATAAATTATCCGACCCGACCCATATTTAACACGGGTAATAAACGGGTTAACCCGTGAATAAAATGAGTAACCATATTATTCATTCATGACTTCACATTAGCCTCAAGCTCTAATATGAATTTGATGTCCCTTGCAACAGAAAAACATTATTAAAATAATTTTTCAATAACTGTATTATCCATATTTTACCTATTTGGTTACTCATTTTTCTAATGGATAATATGGGTAATTATCCATAATCGACCCATTTTAAAAAAGTCAGTTATCCAACCCATTTTTAATGAGTTGTGTTAGATGGATAACTATTATTTTTAATCATCTTGCCAGGTCTAATCTAACCATATAATAAAGTTGCTAGTTAAACATAAGACATACGATAGATGGTTACTATCTTGTACGTTTGGATGATTCTTTGTGTGGTATGAATTGACAGTTAAATAAACAAACTGTATATGTCTACAAGTGATTAAGGACCCGTTTGGTCATAGATTTTGTTAAAATAAACTTGGGTTTTATTTGGCAAATACATGTTTGGCCATAAATTTTGCCTATATTTTGGCAAAATCTCAAGTCCCAAATCCCAAAACCAGCGGTTTTGGGCCAAATCCCTCATAATACACATATTTTTCCAAAATAAATTTGGGATATATGTTTTGAAAACGTATCTCCAAACGCATTTTCATTTTTAAGCCAAACTTCACTCAAATATGTTGATAGAATAAAGAGCATATACAATAAAAGTAGCATATGGCAATTGTGATTCATATCAATCTTCCAGTTTTATTCCACTGAGGTGACTGACTGCTGGCCTTGTCAGTAAAACAAGAACAGACATTTCTTATCTTTGATCCAGTTATTGATGATAAGTAGAAGAATCTACTCCTTGAGTGGAAATATTTTTTAGAATTCTTTTTCTTTTTTACTGAAGCTATCTTTATCCAACATATTCTTCTTGTTTAGTAATGTTACTTTTATTCAATGGAAGTATCACATTCTGGTTTTTTTCCTTAAGGATAATATTCATGCATTACTTAACAGAGCAAACTTCTTCCTAAAGTTTTCAAGACTAAACTTAGCAGCAAAATAAGAAAATTGACATTTTAGGATGGCCAAAAAGGACCAAAATAGAGAGAGAGATGGATAAAAAGAAGAGCCTAAATATTTTTTTTTTTTAAAAAAAAAAAAAAAAAAAAAAACTACTCCACTAAGTTATTCCTTACACTTCTACAATCTCTAAGGCTATGGCTGCACACATCTTTCTCCATTTGTTCTTTCTTTGTTGTGTTTACCTTTGAGTGCACATATCCAAAAGTTTCTTTCTTCCTTCTACTATTTCATCAAAGAAGTCATCAAGTTGTCCAATGATGCTTTCTGCCCCACATTTCAACATTCCAAAGCAATCTTTCAAGTTTTCAATCTTGTCATGGATATCAATTTGTGTTAATACTAATCCACACTCCTTGGCTCTTTCTAGTTCCATTTTCAGGTCAGCCATAGCTACTCTTGCTCTTCGATACTCGAAAAGTAGGATTCCGGGCAGCTGCCCTTCTGCCTGATTCACCTCTGCTACTACTCTCTGATGCAATCTTGAAGTTGAAACCATAAAAGATGAACCAAAAACCATGTTCCCTTCATGACCATTCCCTTGGTAAAAACTTGTCTGTGGCCAACAATATACAAGTCCACTTACCAAAATGGCCAAAAGCAATGAGCTCACATTCTTCATTGCATAAAGCACTCCTCTAAACCCACTGAATCCATTGAATTTTGATCCTATCATAATATTTTCGTCGAACCTCAATGATAAATCTTCCATTCTTGTTTCCATTAAGCTCTTGTTTTCTTCTTCAAGTGCTACTGTTTCTCTTTGACATCTGTTTATCGCGCGAATAACCTGTATGATCAAGAAAAAAAAAAGATTACTACAACTTTATGCAAATATAAATACATACATGGTTTGATTATGCCAAGAAAATTAAAACAACCTGGCGGGAAAGCAGAGGATTTAAAATGTTGTGATCATCAAGAGAAGAAGCTAAATTGGCACCAGAAGTGTAATAATTTTCCATGCTGGAGATTGCTGATTTGATAACATGGCAAGCTTCCCAAAGTCTTGAACTTTCATCCATATACTCATCAAGCCATTTCTCTCCAACAGGCAAATGTAGTTTTTGAACCAGAAATGTTAACTGGGAATGAAAAGATCTTAAACATGACAAAACATGTTGAAGAAAATGGAAAGACATGAAGTTCTGTGACAGGAATAAGTGATCAAGATTGTCAAGTCCTCTAGTGAGGAAGTTGTAGAAACCATTAACAGAAGTTGTAGAGGAAGAATGATTCATCATAAAGATTGAAAAAGAAGAAGCTAAGATGGTAAAAGTTAGAAGAGAAGAAAAGGTGACAAAATATGTAAAATGGAAGTGAATTGAGTAACTTAAAGGGTTAGGATATAAGAGTCTATATAGTGAAAAGGATTGGTTGTTGGGGGCAATTATGTGTGTTTGCTACAGAGTGGAGGAGATGATTGGAGAATCTGCCATATTCATTATTTAAAGGAAGCAGAGAAATGCTGGAATTGAAAAAGTGGGAAAGGGAAAAAAAGGGAATTCCTAAGTCTAAATGAAAAGAAAAAAGCAAACATGACAAGTTAATGAGTTGGCCTTAAACATTACACTTTCCTATTCATAAAGATTTAGTCTGCAGACCTTTCAAGAATCAAAAAGGGTGTCTCCACATAAAATGATAATTAGGGAGAATTTTTTCTTATAAATTAATTTAGCTCTTTATTCTATGAAGGCCCTAGATTTTGTTTTCTTGGGCTGTAAAAGTTTGACTACTTTGACTGAGATACTTCTTATTCTTTCTTCTCGTTCTTCAATTTTGATTTGGTTCCCTCTTGGAATTGAGTGCTTCTCACCTTTTAATTTTATTAATTATTCTTTTGATGAGTTATTTAGCTGTGTAATGGGGAAGTTTAAGGAGATATTAATGATGAGGTCTTGAAGTTGAGATTATTATATGCAGATGCTGGCCCCTGTTTTTTTTATCTTTTAGAAGTTAAAATTATACTTTTTAGGGAAAGTTTACATGGAAAGCAATATATTGCTTCTAAGTTCAATATACACGAATTTGCCGCTAACATTAACTTGCGGTCCCCTCAATACCCTCTGGCTTTTCAAAAAACCCACTCCCCCACCAAAATAAATTAAAAAGAGAAATAGGGTTGGTGCAGTTTGTGAATTTCCTACAAGTCTAGCCAGTTTTACAAACTACTACGGTAAAAATAGCACGGCTTAGCTAGTTTTGAGACTAGTCATTCAAAAATAGTCAGCGTTTGCAAAGTCATCGAAAAATAGCCATTATTTTGCTGCAACAGGGACTGGTCCAACATAATATACTGGAGTTCCAGTATATTATGCTGGAGTGTTTTCCCGATTTTGAACAGTGTTTTCGTTCAGATTTATCTTTACATGAGAAGTGGCTAAATTTTGATTACTTTTGAAACTATGGCTATTTTTGAACTACCATTTGTAAATTTGACTATTTTTGAATTTCTCCCACTATTGCAACTTCCTCCGTTTTCTATATTGAAATTTGAATCCTAACCTTATGAAATTTCAAATGGGATTTATAAAGGCCGTGGAAGCCGTCACGCCACTAATGCTTGCATTAGGATAGATTGTCTACATCACAATTGGGGTGTGACTCTTCCCTAGACTCTGTGTGACCACGAGATACCTTGTGCACTAGGCAACCCCCTTTTTTAAGTACTTCATTCATTACCTTCAAGGTTTTGCATGATGTTTGTATCTTTCAAATAATTGTTTAACCAAAGAATTAGATTCTCAATCAAAGCCTATTTTTAGAAATACTCGGGCTACTGATAACCAAGAAATTTCGTATTTCTCTCAATTGTAAGAAAGAAAATTAGAATAGAAAATGGCAAAGTAGTTAATAGAAAGCAAAAGAAAGTAATTGTATTCCAATAATAATCAAAATGTGTCTTTACAACTGAGTTTTCCTTCCCTTATATAGGAATCTAGAAGTATAACGTCTTTTCCCTTTTATGACCGAATCATTATGATCATTAATAAAGGGTAGATTGCCTCGGGCTTGACTCGAATTCTGACTTTTCCAGTCTTCTTTGCCTTCCATATATATAGTCCCCCAAGTGTTAGAGCTTTGAAGTATGAAATCTCGAGCACTTGATTATTCCTTCCATGTGGTCCATTTCCTGAAAAGGAAAAATATAAGGGACTCGGTGGTATATATATTTTAGATGATGACTGCTTAAACCTTTTTATTTCCATAAGAAAGGTTGTAACCCTAGACCGGAAATAATGTTGCATCCGTGTGTCTTTCAGGTCTAATATCATCATTTGGTGCGGGCTAGCTTTTTGCCTATCATCTAAAATTATTAGTATAATCTTAACTGTACAAAACAAAAATCGTAATACCTGACCGGGGGGGGGGGGGGGGGGGGGGGAGGTTCTTCTTTTGCTAAAAAATAATACTTTTTCAAGTGAACATCATTCCAACTCGAAGGTAAAACCTTGTCGTCCATGGTTTCTAACTCGTAGGCACCTTTTCCAGCAATACCTCAAATTTTCTAAGGTCCTTCCCAATTTGGGTTCAGCTTTCCTGCTCCAACTGTTTTTGTTGATTGGAAAACCTTTTTGAGAACGAAGTCCCCAATTTGAAGTATATGAGGTAAACCTTCTTGTTGTAGTAGCATTCTATGATTTGCTTTTGTGCCGCCATCCGTGTTAAAGCTGCTTCTCTCCTTTGTTCGAATAAATCCAAATTTGTTCTTAATTCCTCATCGTTTGACTCTTCTGTCGCCAATGTGAATCTCGTACTTGGTTCTCCTATTTCAACTGGGATTAAAGCCTCTGAACCGTACACAAACGAAAATGGTGTTTCTCTCGTAGCTATTTTTGTTGTGGTTCTATAAGCCCATAATACTCCTGGCAACTCCTCATGACAATTCCCTTTTGATTCCTCTAATCTCTTCTTCAAATTATTGATGATAATCTTGTTTGTCGACTCAGCTTGTCTGTTTGCCACGAGATGATAAGGTGAAGAGGTTATTCGTTTGATTTGCCAACTTTGAAAGAACTCTGTGATTTTCGAGCCTATAAACTGTGGGCCATTATCACACACGATTTCTTTTGGAACTCCAAACCGGCATATAATATTTCTCCAAATGAAATCCTTTACCTCCTTTTCTCGTACATGTTTGAAATCTCCTGCCTCTACCCACCTGGAAAAGTAATTCGTTAACACTAATAAAAATCGTACCTTTCCTTTAGCTTGTAGTAAAGGAACCACTATATCCATTCCCCACTTTATAAATGGTCATGGGAAAATAACCGTATGTAGTAATTCTGTAGGTCGATGCATGTTAATCGCGTATCGTTGACATTTATCACACTTGGCTACAAAATTTTCTGCACTCTCTTCCATTTTAGGCCAGTAGTATCCTGCCTTGATTAGTGTTTTAACTAAATATCTTCCACCTGCGTGATTTCCGCAATGTCCCTCATGTACTTCTTTCATAACGTATTCTGTTTGATTGGGTCCAAGGCACCTTGCTAAGGGACCACCGAACATCTTACGGTATAAGTTCCCTTGAATTAAACAATAACGAGCAACTTTTCTTCGAAGAAATTGAGATTCTTTCTTGCCTTCTTGCCTTCAGGTACGATCCCGTACTGCAAAAAATTAACAATCTCGTTTCTCCAATCCCAGATTAAATTATTAAATCTTACCTCATGTTTATCCTGGTAAAGTGCCAAATGAAATAAATGTATTACAATAGCATTTATGCACTCGTTACTTTTGCAACTGAAGAAAGGTTAGCCAACACATCTGCTTCTGCGTTCTCTTGCCTGGGTATTTGCACGATTTTCCATGATTGGAATTGCCTGATCAGTTCTCGTGCCTTTTCCAAGTATTGTTGCATTTGTGCTTCTCTAGCAATGTAAGTCCGCTGCATCTGATTGACTACCAACTGAGAATCACTTTTAATCACGATTTTCTCTATGGAGAGTTCTCGTTCCAGTTACAAACCTACAATTACAGCTTCATACTCTGCTTCCTTGTTAGTAATAGGGTAACACTTAATGGCTTGTCTTATACTTTCTCCCGAGGGTGGGATTAGGAAAATACCCAAACCGGCTCCTTTGACATTTGAAAAGACATCAGTAAATAAAGTCCACGTACCTGGATTAGCTCCAGTGAATATTTGCAATTCCTTTTCTACTTCGGGAACTATTTTTGTGCTAAAATCAGCTACAAAATATGCTAAGACTTGAGATTTTATTGCAATTCTAGGTTGATACATAATGTAATAATCACTAAGTTCTATTGCCCACTTGTCTAATTTGCATGGCAATTCTTGTTTATGCAAAATATTCCTTAAAGGATATGCAGTCACTGCAGAGATAAGATGGCATTGAAAGTATGGTCTCAATTTCCTAGATGCCATAACAAATGCTAAAGCAAGTTTTTCTAGATGAGGATATCTAGTCTCAACATCTAATAAAGATTTACTAACATAATAAATAGGAGATTGTTTACCTTTGCCTTCTCTTACTAAAATTGCACTTACAGCCACTTCTGCAACTACAAGATATACAAACAATCTTTCTCCATCCCTTGGTTTAGCCTGTAGTGGAGGATTTGATAAATATGCCTTCAAATCTTTGAGGGCTTGTTGGCATTCCTGAGTCCGTTCAAACTAATTTTGCTTGTTTAACACTGAAAAGAATTTGTAGCTCTTTTCAAAAGACCTTGAAATGAATCTCCCCAAAGCTGCAATCCCACCTGTCAATCTTTAGACCTCCTTTTTGCTTGTGAGTATATCAGGTATTTCTCCAATTGCTTTAATATGCATAGGATTTACTTCAATGCCTCTATTAGATACGAGAAAACCAAAAAACTTACCTGAGGATACGCCAAAAGCACACTTTTCTGGATTTAGTTTCATATTATAGCTGTGGAGGATCTCAAAGGTATTTGAAAGATGTTGAAAATGATCTTGCTCTTGCATAGATTTGACTAAAATATCATCAATATATACTTCCATGGTCTATCCCGGGTGTTCTTGGAACATCTTGGTCACCAACCTCTGATATGTGGCTCCAATATTTTTCAAGCCAAAAGGCATGACTTTGTAACAATAAGTCCCCCTGTCCGTAATGAATAAAGTTTTTTCTTCATCTAAGGGATCCATTTTTATTTGATTATAACCAGAATATGCATCTAAAAAGCTTAATAGCTCATGACCTGCGGTACAATCAATCAATTTATATATATGCGGTAAAGGAAATGAATCCTTTGGACATGCTTTATTTAAATCGGTGTAACCTACACAAACTCACCATTTACCGTTCTTTTTTGGAACTACAACAGTATTAGATAACCAATTAGGATATTTTACCTCGCGTATTGAACCGATCTTTAAGAGTTTTTGTACCTCGTCATTGATCACTTGATTTTTGAATGATCCTTGCTTCCTCTTCTTTTGCTTGACAGGTACGTTTGATGCAAAATTTATGAGTTATCACCTCCGGAGGTATACCTGTCATATCTGAATGCGTCCATGCAAAATAATTTGCGTTAGCTTTTAAGAGTTCAATTAACTTACCTCTCATTTCTAGGCTTAGCCTTGCTCCAATATGAACCTTTTGATCTGGCCGTTGCTCGAATAATGGAATAGCTTCAAGCTCCTCAATTGTTGTTTTGATATTTTCATTCTCCTCTGGTTCTTGAATTACATCTGGTCTGGAATCCATGTCGGTCTGTTTTGACACAATTTCTGTTGAAATTTGATTTACCGCATCTTCCTCGTTTTCACCTGTATCTTTCTGACTTTGCTGCATCACTGAGTTGATATTCCTTGAAGTTTGCTGATCTCCTCAAATCTCTTGAATTCCCCATTTTGAAGGGAATTTGATAACCTGATGTAGCGTAGATGGAACAACATCCATATCATGAATCCATGGCCTCCCAAGAATCACATTATAGGACATATCCGTATCTATCACTTGAAATTTCATTTCTTTGATGACCCCTTCCGCGAATATACTTAGCTCAATCTCACCCTTTGTAATAACGGTTGAGTTATCAAACCCAGATAAGGAACGTGCCTTTGGAACTACACGGTCGCCCATCAACATTTCGTTCACCACTGACAATAGAATGATATTCACTGAGCTACCTGGATCAATCAAAACTCATTTTATTAGTATCGTGTATAAGTAAAGATATTACCAGTGCATCATTGTGGGGAATCATCAGTCCATCATCATCTACATCATCAAATGTTATGTTGTCGTCTTTCAAAGTTTGGCGAACTCGCTTTCCGTGAGTTATCGTGAACTTTGACGTTTTTCTTGCAGCTGTATAAGTTACACCATTTACTTCTTCTCCTCCGCTTATCACATTTACTGTTCTCTTTGGAGACGGACGTTTTGGGGGCTCTTGTCTATTTTTCATGTAAGCTTGTTTGCCTTTATCGCTGAATAATTCTGTCAAATAACCCTGTTTCAAAAAATGTTCCACCTCGCCTTGTAATAGTCTGCAGTATGATGTTCTATGGTCTTGGTCGCTATGAAACTCGCACCAGAAATCTGGGTTTCTTCTATTTGGATTTGATCTCATTTCCTTAGGCCATCGTACCTTATCCCCATGCTCCTAGAAACAGCAACCGACTCGAAAGTACTGGCGTTAAAATTGTAATCACCAATCCTTGCATTTGCGTTGGTATCCATATTACGTTCACCTCGATCTTTTCTGAATCTCGGTGATGACGAACCTGAATCTCTGTTGGTAAATCTATGATCAGCCCGCATGTTTTCGGATCTGGAACGAGCTTCTCGCCCTGAAGGTCCCATATAAGGCTCGTACCTATTTTTACCGAACCTTCTCTCAGGTTCTGATCGTCTCGAACCTATTTTTTCATCAAACCTTGATTGAGCTACGATATCTTCTTCGATCTGCAACTTGGTATTGTACTTATTATAAACATCATTCCATGTTGTGGCAGGGAACTCTCGTAGGCTCTCTTTAAGCCTTCTCGTAGCTTCTGAACTTTTTTCATTTAAATTACTTGGAAATGCCATGGCCGCCCAATTGTCAGGTACTCTTGGTAGCAACCTTCTTTAACGTTGGAATCTGTTTACAAATTCTCGAAGCAATTCTGTATCTCCTTGCTTTACTTTAAAAATATCCTCCATTCTCTTTTCAACCTTTTGAGCACCCGAGTGTGCTTTTATAAATAGATCTGCACGCTTAGCAAAAGAGTCAATAGATTTTTCAGGTAAAAGAGAGTATCATGTTAGCGCTCCCTTCATGAGTGTTTCCCAAAACCTTTTGACTAGCACTGATTCGATCTCCTGCTTAGTTAAATCATTGCCTTTTAAAGAACGCTTTTTGTTCTTTTACCTGTTTATACAAGGTTAGTAATAAAGTTTGTAAATCCGAATTATTAGGCGTACCTGGTCTCCCATCACGTGACTCATTGGGAGATCCTCCACTTCCAGAATTAGCTAACCCTGAACATGGAATTAATAATGTTTGGCGGAGGAGTAGGTGGTGCAGCTGATAGTCCCCTCACGAAAGTGTAACACCCCGTAAATTTGGCTTAGATATGAATGTGTTAAATGAGTAGTAAGGGTATATTTTAGACATATGAAGTCCTATAGGGATGAATATGGGTGAAAACAGTTGTTTCAAAATCAAGATGGAAAGTGAGGTGCATAAAATTCGACAAAATCGACTAAGTTTGCAGAAGGTCTGGCTTCCATCAGATTTTAGTGAAAATGTGTAAGGAATTTGGGAAAACTCAAAGAAAAAAAGTTGTAGGCCTTTGAAATATCTTTCCAACAGTATATTGTGGAGCCCAAACAGAGCTCTTTGATAAAAGTTATGCCCGTTTTACATAACAGTGCGTAACCACCGCATTCGGCCGTGTTCGACCGCGGTCGTGAGGCAGTGCTCCAGCTGTTTACCGCGGTCGGGACTGCGGTCAGGCCTACTGAGACGTGGTGGCCGACTTGGGAAGTCGTTTTTAGCCCTATTTCGTCCCCCCACAGCCCCAAAACATAAAAACTTGCTCTAGAAAGGAAAGCTCTCAAAAACCTAACTCCTTAAGGGTCCCTCCACCACCCAAGGTAAGTTCTAACGGTGATTCTAAGTTAATTTTAGTTTCCCAACATATTATTAACATGGGTAAACCCTCCATATCATTAGATATTCGATTGGGACATCATTGTTGAGAGAAGGAATCCTAGAACTCGAATTCAAGGGGATTGAACTTCAAAGAGGTAATGTCTTCACCCTCTAATTGATTCTAACATTGATTTAATAATTATAGACCCTAGTTCATGAGATATGAGTTGACGGGTTTGATAGAAAAGCATGAACCTTTATAGGTTTGGTGTGTTGATTGTTGATTATTGGTTAAGGGTGTTGTTTACCTTATGGATGATAAAGAATAATGTCGATTATAACCATTTGAGACTTTAGAATTTATCTAGGAGCAAGATAATGGGTTATTGGGCGTAGAAACACCATTAATAAAGGCTATGAAGCTTTATGCCACCAAGTGTTTGATAAAATGCCTAAGGGACCAAAACATGAGTATTATTGCTAATATGAAACCCCTTTGACTTGTATTGATATAGATTAAAGTTGAAAGGGTTGGCAAACGTTGTATTACACTCAAGAGCAGGAAGTTAAGGTATGTGAGGCTAACTCTCTATGTTTGGGAATGTTAATGACTCTCCCTACACTATGTTTCTTTTACCACGTTATCAATTGACTCAGAAATATAGTTAAGCCTAGTTCCTTGAATAGTTGCAGAACTTCTATTCTCTAGCTTCGTAACTCGTTCATGACTTTCATTCTGAACGTTGTGAAATCAATTTGTAATCAATATAGACTTGGGTTTGATGCCCACGAGTCTCAGTCTAGATTACTTAGCATGTCATAACCAATTGAAGTTTCAATTTTCATAATCATTTCATGAATACATGTCTCAGTCTAGCTCTATTCAGCATTCAAGTATCATGTAACTCAGTATGGTTTAGTATTTCAGTATCATGTATTGCAGTATAATTCTCAGTTCCTGATTTTAAATTCCTGAATGTTGAACACCTGTATTTGGGGTTGAGGCCGCAATTTATGCTTTATGCATCTTTGGGCCTGAGGCCGCAATTTATACTTTATGCATCTTTGGACCTGAGGTCGCAGTTATGCATACGTATACTTGGGCCCGAGGCCGCAGTTTGNGTAAAGGTGCGAAAGTTTCAAGAAGCGTACATATAGACGTTCGAGACGTATACTCGGGTATTTGAGATGCATTTTTTTAGTGAGGCGTAAAGTTCATAAACTTTTTTTAATTAAAATAAATTTGTTGAATAAGTCTTTCATATAATATCCAAATTTTTAAAATTCAGCTCGGTAATTACTCAAAAGTTTTAAAAAGAATCTGAAATGTATAAAATTTAAAATTTAAGACCTTTTTTACTGATTGAAACCCTAATTCACCGTCTTTTTCAATTCTTTATCTTGTCCGCTGATCTGCTAATATCTCCCAAAAGCGACAAATATTCAATTAGTTTTTTACAAATACAAGGAGAACTATATTCTCCTTCAAAATTCAAGTCGCAGGTTAGTCATCATTTTTGTTCCTCCATGTAGAAAATTTATTCTTTTCGCCTCAAGTTACTTGTGCTGCTAAGTAGCGTATAATAAATTATTTTGACGAGATTTTTGTGGGAATGAAACGCGCGTATATATATATATATATATATATATATATATATATATATATATAAGGCCTGAGGCCGCAGTTTAATATTAAGATAAACAAGTTTTTCATCATTCAGAAGAGGGAGTATTCATATCCTTAATTCCTTCGTTCAGTTCATTTATCATTTATCATTTATCAGTTATCCGCTATAAGTTCAGTTATCAGCTATCAGTTCAGTTATTAGTTATTAGTTATCATTTCAATTATCAGTTATCTTTTCAGTTATCAACTTAGTTTCAGTTTCAGCATTTATAATTCTTTCTTTTAGTTGCTTTATATACCAGTGCACTTCAAATGTACTGACATCCCTTTTTCCAGGGGCCTGCATCTCACGATGCAGGTAATGATTTACAGGTTGACGATTCAGAGCGCTAGGATTCTCGTACCAGCTATTTGGTGATCCCCAGTTCGTTCGGGGAACTATCATTACCTTACAGTCTTCGGTATTTTTAGACAATCAGTGTTTTTCAGTACTTCATTAGCGGCTTCATAGACTAGAGTAACAATTAGACAAATTCGCAGGCTTTTCATATTAAGCCATGTTGGCTATAAATATGTTTCATAATTGTATTAGTATTTACGCACTTTGATTTATATCATTCATACTTTCAGTATATTAGCAGGTGTTAGTTTATCTTCCGCATTCAGTATGTTATGATATCACATGTTGATTCGGCTAGCCAGTTGGTTCGCTCGGTCACATGTAGTCATGCACCGAGTGTCGTGTTACGTCCAGGCCTAGGTTTGGGGCATGACAGAAAGCCTGGAGAGAATCATTCACGTACTCAGCGATTAACTGCTTCACAACATCCTGCTCAACAATTTGTTCATTTCCATGTTGTTCATTATTATGAGTAGTGGATCTTTCAGGTGACCCTTCTCGTGAAGTGCGTGGTGTTCTTTGAGGTGATGGAACTGGAGTTGCTTCCACCTGCTGGTTGTTGTCATCAACATTCGACATGACTTAGTTGCGAGAGAGAAAGATTTGGAAAGTAAGAGAAGATTATCAGAGTCCCGGCAACGGAACCAGTTTGTTTAACCAAAGAATTATATTCTCAGTCAAAGCCTATTTTTAGAAGTACTCGGGCTACTGATAACCAAAAAATTCTGTATTTCTCTCAATTGTTAGAAAGAAAATTAGAATAGGAAATGACAAAGTAGTTAATAGAAAGCAAAAGAAAGTAATTGTATTCCAATAATAATCAGAACGTGTTCTTACATGTGAGTGTTCCTTCCCTTATATAGGAATATATAAGTACAACGTCTTTTCCCTTTTATGAGCGAATAATTAATAATATTAATGAGACGTTATAATTGGTATTCGTAACTATTTATGAAGATTCTGTAACGTTTGTGGCCATTCACGCTCATTTCGTCGGTGCCTCTTCATTTAACTGTTTAGACTCGAGCATCCATGTACTTTCATCTCGTGGGTGATTTGCTCGTATTTGTTACGACTCGTGTCTCTTTTAATGCATCACTCCAGCTGTCGCTTCTTCGATGATCCACGTGTCTTACCATATCAGCTACATACTTAATTCCACATGTAATATTTATTTTTACCAATACAAGAATATCGAAACCCACCTCAGTATACAATTCTTATACTTGTGTGGCTAGTGATGGAGTTCGAAATTCGAATAAGGGGATTCAAAATAATGCCAGAACACCATAGCTAGTTTGTGTCCTAAATCAAATTTTGAGCCACATTTGCCGCTACAACTTTTGTTGTGTCATGTGAATTCAATAGCTTATATATATATATACAAAAAAAAAACATTTATTTTATCCTTTCTGCACATAATAGTTTGAGATGAATGTGATTCAACTGAACCATGTAGCTCTTTTCCTAGAGTGGCTACACCAAGGTTTTGGGTTGATCATCAAATGCATTCAAATTATGTAAGTATTGCTTTTTTGCAGAGCCCAAAACTTTCTTGTGCAACAATGATGTAGTAGAAGATGTGATGATATCAAAAGCCGGGATCCTGTTTTTGAAATGGGGAATCAAGAATGCATGCTCACTACATTGAAATTTGGCAAAATAGGACTTAGTACGGGACTAAGCAATTTGTATTGGAATTGGAAAATGGAATTCCACTTTCCAAATCCACTCAAGTGGGGGATTATCTAATGAATAAATGCCATCCACACAACCTACTATTATCTTTATTTTAGCCTAATATATATATACATTTTATGTAACTATATGGTCACATATATATTTGATGTAACTTTAAAAATAGGACAGTTTTTGTATGATAGGATATGAAACATGGGAAGGATTGGACACCACGCTTTTGTATAATGGGTGTAAATTGGCTAAGCTGAAAATCAATCAAATCCAAAGTCCAAACAACAAAAGGGTGGGTTGTTAAAAATTACACGGTGAATTATGTTACCTAGTACGTATCATATACGAGTGTAGATAAGTATTTGGTACACTATAGTGTGTTTTTTACCTTTAAAAGAAAAACAAAATGGGAGATATTTATACTTGTATATACTCGTTTGATTGAATAGGCAAAATACCTTAACCCCTCCCCCCTCCCCCCACCCCAGACAAAAAACTTGGCGCGCATTATTGTTTATATACTTGAACTATCTGTGTCTTAATCCCCCCCCCCCCCCC
>ML274808.1:93105-109228 GCA_005239495.1 Nicotiana undulata | reverse complement strand
TGTTTAGAATATGGAATTATTCATCAAACAACGACCCCTTACACGCCCCAATCCAATGGGATTGCGGAAAGAAAGAATCATACATTAAAGGAGATGATGAACGCATTGTTGATAAGTTCTGGTTTTCCACAGAACTTGTGGAGGGAAGCCATTCTTACGGCTAACCGGATACTGAATCGAGTACCCCATAGCAAAATGCAGTCCATTCGGTATGAAAAATGGAAAGGTAGGAAGCCCAACTTGAGTTATTTTAAAGTGTGGGGGTGTTTGGCAAAAGTGCAAGTTCCTAAACCCCAAAGGGTAAAAATAGGACCGAAAACCGTTTATTATGTTTTCATACGATATGCGGCCAATAGTATGGTTCATAAATCAGAAAATCCCGACATTCATAATAATACGGTTATAGAATCAGATAATGCTTAGTTCTTTGAAAATATATATCCGTATAAAAAGGAATGTGAGTCGATTGGTGAAGGATCTAAACGACCTCGGAAAGAAACAAAAGAAAGTACATTTAATAAGGAGGATCCAAGACGTAGTAAACATCAAAGAACGCCTACTTTATTTGGACCATATTTTGTGACTTTATTATTGGAAAATGAGCGTCGAACATTTAAAGAAGTTATGTCTTCTTCAGAACCATTATTTTGGAAGAGGCAGCCAATAGTGAAATAGAGTCCATATTGAATAACCATACATGGGAATTGGTTGATCTTCCTCCTGGAGATAAACCGTTGGGTTCTAAATGGATTTTAAAGAGGAAAATGAAAGATGATGGAACTATTGATAGATATAAGGCAAGACTTGTGGTCAAAGAGTATAGACAATGAGAAGGTCTTGACTATTTGATACATACTCTCTAGTTACAAGAATTACGTCCATACGAACGTTAGTAGCTTTAGTTGCAGTTTATGGTCTTGAAATTCATTAAATGGACGTTAAGACGGCCTTCTTAAATGGAGATTTGGAGGAAGAAATCTACATGGAACAACCTGAAGGGTTTATGGTTTCAGGTAAAGAAAAGAAGGTATGTAGACTTGTTAAGTCCCTTTACGGAATAAAACAGGCACCCAAATAATGGCATGCGAAATTTGACCAAACAATGTTGTCAAATGGTTTTAAGATTAAATGAATGTGATAGATGTGTGTACATTAAAAATGTTCCAAATCACATAGTCATTGTTTGCTTATATGTGGATGATATGTTGATAAAGAGTAATGACATTTCCAACATAAATGCGACTAAGCGTATGCTAACTAGCAAGTTTGATATGAAGGACTTGGAAGTTGCTGATTTAATTCTGGGGATTAAGATACAAAAGACTCCTCAAGGTCTGGCATTGTCACAATCTCATTATATTAAGACAGTACTTGTAAAGTTCAAGCACTTAGATTTTAAAGTTGCAAAGACTCCAATTGACTTGAATCTTTCATTAGAAAAGAACAAAGGACAAAGCATATCACAATTAGATAATGCTCGTGTATCGAGATGCTTAATGTATATCATGAATTATACACGACTAGATATAGCTTGTGTTATAAGTAAATTGAGTCGATATACGAGTAATCTAGGTCAATCTCATTGGCTGGCAATGAAATGAGTTTTGGGATATTTAAACCATACCCGGGACTTTGCTTTGCACTACAGTAAATATCCTGCGATGATTGAGGGATGCTGTGATGCAAATTGGATCACCGTTTCAACTGATTCTAAGTCTACAAGTGGATATGTGTTCACTATTAGTGGAGGAGCGGTATCTTGGAAGTCGTCCAAACAAACTTGTATTGCCCACTCTACAATGGAGGCTAAGTTTATAGCCTTAGATAAAGCCGATAAAGAAGCTGAATGGCTCCGAAATTTCTTGGAAGACATTCTATTTTGGCCCAAACCGTTGGCACCAATATGCATACATTGCGATTGTCAAGCGAAAATTGGAAGGGCTGGGAGCGTTATGTATAATGGTAAATCTCGTCATGNGTGAAGAAGCTGAATGGCTCCGGAATTTCTTGGAAGACATTCCATTTTGGCCCAAACCGTTGGCACCAATATGCATACATTGCGATAGTCAAGCGGCAATTGGAAGGGCAGGGAGCGTTATGTATAACGGTAAATCTCGTCATATACGACGAAGACATAAAACCGTTAGGCAATTACTCTCTAGAGGAATTATCATGATTGACTATGTGAAGTCAAGCGATAATGTGTCGGATCCACTTACAAAAGGCCTAACTAGAGAGGTAGTTGAGAAATCATCGAGGGGAATGAGACTATGGCCGAGAACAAGTCATTTTGACGGTAACTATACCTAGAAGACTGGAGATCCCAATATCTAGGTTCAAGGAGATCAAACAAAGTCATTAATGACGGTTCAACATTGCCAACTAAAATTGTGGTCCATTCTCGTGATGAGACAATGTTCAGTACCAAGGATAAAGATAAAGCATTAAAGGTTATAATGATTTCTAAATTTGATACGGGGCATATCAAATAGTGTATCTATGGGATGACACGTTTAGGAATCACCTATGTAAGTGTGAAGTGTTAGCCGCTTCAAGGAGAATTTTGTAAGGCCAATTCTCTACGCACTTATGAAACTAGGCGGTGGTCATGGCTGAAACGAACACAACAATGAGAACCAAAGACGGTTAAGGGTTGATTGTGTAACTTATGGTTGTCTAGGTATACACCAAAGTTCGACGGTTCAAAGATATCAAATCTACCGATTGACCGAGTATATCCCACATAAGTTCACTACGGAAAGTTCAGAGGGAAACCTACTTATCCAGATGCGATTAATCCTTGCTTGCGAATCACACAGTTTTTCATGCATATTTCCTTGATATAGCCATTCCCTATTCATGTGAGGAATTGTTGGGGTTTTTTTTAAGCTTAATATAGCTTAAAAGAGGGTGAATGGAAAATGGAAGGAAAATAAAATATTTCAGTTTTCCTCATTGACAAAGGGACATTGTCCCATGTTGGAAGAGGAAAAGATTTTTGATGGATATATATACAATAGCTCTTCATTTAGCTCTTAAAGAGTTAAGAAGAAGGCAAGCCTCGCGCCGTCATCGTCGCTCGCTCGCTCAGTTCGGCTTCGGCTTCGGATTCGGTTTCGCTCAAATGATCGATTGATTAATTAATTTTTTGGACCAACTTTATTTGTTAATAGTAAATATTAACGTAATATTATTAAATATGCGTTTTTTAAACGAAAAACTAATATTAAATCCAACGAAAAATTAACTTTTCCATGTCGTTTTCGTTTTCCGTTTTTGTAACGAAAAATTAGTTTCCTCTTGAATTCCCGGTTTATTGTTGCATAAATAGCCATTTACGTTATGGCCGTTTACGTAAACAACCCTTCTGAAGAGTTGCATCTTTTCAATTTGGGCTCAATATTGGCTATAAATACTAGTCCATTCTCTCTGATTTTTCATACGAATTTTTGAGTTCTCCTCCTTTCTTCTACATTGTTTTAACTACAAAGAAAGCAACAGTAAGTGTGATTTGCTACCGATCATTGTGTTCGCTGAAACACTGGGGTTTGAAGTACCGCTACACCAGTAAGTAGTTTGTTCTATCCTGAGAGGAAATAATCCACAACCTTGGGTACTATGAGGGGATTAAGTTCCTTAAGGAAACACTGTGAATTCAGTGGGCTCGGATTAAATTCTGTTTCTTTTACATTTCTGTTTATATGCTATTTTATCTTCTCCAGAATTATTTTACAAATACAGTTTAATAACAGTTCATTCTATTAAGTATCACTTATTGGTGAATATCTAAAATAAATTGTATCCTAATATAATATGTCGAATTACAATAAAAGAAAATCGGTGCATGAATACTTTTGTGTTCATGCATTTTCAGAGAACATTATAAACAAAATTCATTTTGTTGTCGATATATATAACTTAATTCCTATATAAAAATACTAAAATTAAAGTTAAAGAGTGAAACAAATATATTAATTGATCAGTGAAGAAAATTATCATAATTTATAAATTTATTAGTATAAAATACCCTCAATCAAATAACAAAAACATATACTGTAACATTTTTCTTTATAGTAATTACTTATATAAATTTTATTTTTGATATCAATAACATAAAAAGAATTTAAAATTAACTTGAAGCCTTCAAATTTTGGAGGCCTAAGGCAACAACGTCACTGCCCAATCCTTTAGAGCCGCCCCTGACTACAATTAGTAGTACTTATTATATGAATTAGGGCACAAATGTCCATTTCATCGACAGAAAAATTTGGTCTCTAACCTGTCTCATGACAATTTCTTTTTGAAGCGGAACTCCTGGAACCTTAAAATCGGACCCATCATTGAATTTATTTGACATATGAATTTATCTTTAAGCTTAATGGTCAAGGTTCTAATTTAACCATAACTAAATACAAAAAAAAAGAAGAAGAAGCCCTTTTTACAGTTTGGTGTCTTAGACAAGATATAACTAGAAGTAAATATGAAAAAGTTTCATTCATCATTTAACTAGATATAATATGTTGTATATTATTTTTGAATTTTATTATTACCTGATGTTGCTTTTGTTTTAGTTTTCTATTATTTTGATGTTGACTTTTCTTACTATTGCATTTCTTTCTCTATACTTTTGTGATTATAAGCTTTCTCTCGTCTCGCCAATCTAATATTGCCATATAAGAGAACTGCCTTTATGGGTAGAATATCTTTGAAGGATATCTTTCCCTTCTTTCACTATGCCCTTTCACTCTTGAACTACTTGAACAAGGAGGGCAGGGGTATATCTCCTCCCTCTACAAGGTAAACAGCTTAGCTTAGAGCACCCCATTGAGTGCTCTACCTCGGGCCATCGACATCATACGCTCTACTGAAATAGATTTCGCGGAAAACCAGCTATATCCGATCTTGGTTGGCCTTTCACCCCTAGCCACAAGTCATCCAACTTACTTTGAGCCTAGGATTTATTGAAAATAACACCTCTATCTGCATAAGGTAGGGATAAGTTGCGTATTCACTATTTTTTCCAGATCACAGTAGTTGTGAAATTATATTAAGTATGTTGCTGTTATGTTGTATGTGGTACTTCTCTACCACACATTAGCGAAGGATAAGTCATATTTTTGAAGTTATGAGTTATGACACAACTCAATTGAAGTGGTTGTTAAGAATGGCTCACATGAGTGACATGGCCGTTTAATTAACAGGTAATTTGCTCTAACTTGTCTGATGATAGTTCCTTTTATAGTACCATCTAGGAATCTTAAAATGAGTTCTAAGTTGTGTGCACTCACAATATAAATAATTCTTGAGATTATTGACATGCGAAAGACAAGTTTAATTCTTGGTACAACATATTCTGAGCAAATCTTAGTGTACTTTTTGCATAGGTAATGAGTCGATTATCTCAACATATTTGTGATGTTTCTTGTCCGAGTCAAAACATCTGCAGAGAACATATCCCCTTAAGCTAATATATGGACTCAGACTTGAGGATACATTTAACCTTTGCAAGATTTAGGTATACAGTCCATTCCTCAGTTTGAACTGTCAGCTTTCAAGAAATGTACATTTCTATTTTCTTTGTCTGAATATAATGGAGTCTGTACATAACATGGCCCATTGGTTTTCATAATGAGATGAATTTAGTTTGATATCAGACTGACAAAATCCATCACCTCCCATGAAAAATGGAAGCTTATGGCTGCCTCTCAAGTACTGCAATCATTGTGATGCATATTTTTTTTCTTTCTTTTTTGTAACATACATATAATCTTGAGATAAGCTTATGATATGTTATTTCTAATCAGCTTTCAGGCACTGCTGAAATCATCAAATCAAGAGAACAGGGGTTCGATAATGGATTTGTAATTTCTACGCCAACCAAAAATCGTATTCCCTCCGTTCCAATTTATGTGAACCTGTTTGACTGACACGGAATTTAAGAAAAAATAAAGTTTTTTGGAATTTGTGGTTCTAAACAAGTTAAAATGGGGCTAGAGTATTTGTGTGGTTATAAAAGTTTCTCATTAAGAATATAATTGTAAGTTTAACAAAAATTATTTCTAAATTTAGAAAGGAATCATTCTTTTTAGAATGGACCAAAAAGGAAATAAGTTCACGTAAATAGGATCGGAGGGAGTACTATACTAGATCAAGAAAATTAGAGTTCGATATTCTAGTAAATTGTTTTTTTTTTGGGGTAAAATTCTAGTAAATTATTTGATGTAACCGTGACTCAAAACGTGAGTTTCCTGTCCTCATATTCCATATAAAAGATACAATTAGTTCAGAAAAGAATTCGTGGCCCAATCAGAAAACTATGGAATCACCATATATCGTGGTTGACATTTTATATAGATCCAATCCAAAACTTTTATGCCTTTCATGTTTTTGCCTAATTTAAATGTTAATATTTCCTTTACTAGTATGAGTTAGAAGGTGTAAGAAAATACTTTATACGGTGACAGTGCCCACAAAGAAAAAAGTAAAACGTTTGACACGTGAAGGATTTTCTAAACGTTTTTTTTTTTCGATAATAAAAGATTTTATTATGGAACCTCTCGATTTTATCTCTTATATTAAACTATTACACTCTATTTATTATAAATCAAAATAATTTCAAAATATTACTATTACTTATAACTACCTTTTCTGTTTTATAGCAAAATACCTATTCATTTTATACACTACCGTTGAGTCGAGAAATATGCCAGTTATGTTCTTTCTCTCTCTCTTTCAGTTAGCACACGATCCTTCACTCTCTCAACAAGATTTTAGGAGCAAATTTCTCAGCAAGATTCGACCACGATTTTGCTCCTAAATATCGTGGGTCAACTAATTGGTAAAGATGTTAGCCAGTAGCAAAGCTAGAAATTTCATTTAGTTCAAACTTGAAATAAGTAAAAAAAAATCTCAATAAAGGGTGTTCAATATATGTTATATAACATTAAAATCTACTCTCTCCGTTCCAGTTTATGTGAACCTATTTCCTTTTTGGTCCGTTCCAAAAAGAATGACTCCTTTCTAATTTGGAAATAATTTTGGTTAAACTTACAATTCTACTGTTAATGAGAAACTTTTATAACCACACAAATACTCTAAGCCCCTTTTTGAATTGTTTAGGACCACAAATTCCAAAAGTCTTCATTTTTTCTTAAACTCCGTGCCCAGTCAACAGGTTCACATAAATTGGAACGGAGGGAGTAATATTTTACCTATATATACCATGTAATTTTTTCACAAGGGTGGTCAATTGACCACCCTTAGGGCTATGTACCTTCGCCCCTGCTGCCAGTTCTTGCTTTCTACTCTGTCATTCTTTTTTTCTCTTCACTCTCCTTTTTAATTTTCTCCATTGTTAGGTTTTGAGCAAAAAAACTTCAATTTTCTGTCTTAAATGGCTGATTCAAAATCTCTGAAGAGGGTTACACGAGGTATACTCACTAAAGCCCTCTATTTTGATGGACCATCTTTCGATTTCCAAATCACCCAAAAGGAAGTTGTATATTCCTATAACCTGTATGTGTATTTCTGTTTGTTTATCCTCATACACTTAATTTAGTTCGTACAGAATTTTGTATTTTTTTGTATTTAGTTGTATTTATTTGTACTTGAATTCGGAAAACAACAATTTTAAGTACACCAATAATTTTCTATTAATTGTCATGATTCAAGCTTGTATTTTGTCTGTAATGTATTTTGGGATATAATGATGCAAATGTAGTTTTCTGTCACGACCCAAAATTTAATCATGGTCGTGATAGCGCCTATAGTGTTACAAGGCAAGCCTATTTCCTAAAATATTACTACTAAATCGATTATAAGAATTTAATAAAATATTTTCAACATTTAAAATTTTCATAAACTAAATCAACTCTAAATATAATATAGAAAAATACAGAAACGAGCCCAAAAAATTGGAGTGTCACTAAGTCACGAGCGTCTAAAACTATGAACTAAGATATAGTACTGTCTAAAAGAATAAATGATAAAAGGAGTAACAAGGTCCTGCGGACGCTCGCAGCTACCTTGCAGTCTCCACAAATAGCCGGCCTGAACTCAATGATCTCCGCGCTCTGGATCTGCACATTAAGTGCACGGTGTAGTATGGTACAACCGACTCAGTAATAACAAAAATAACTAAGGAACTGAGTAGTAGTGACGAGCTAAGCAAAACAATCCAATTATTTATTTCACAATTTAAAAATAACAGGAATAAACAGGTAATTTCCATAACTCAGTAAATGCCACAAAGAAATTTAACAGATAAATGCAGCAACAACAAAAGTAAATGTAACCTCACAACAATGTTACTCCATCACTCAGCACTCGCACTAGCACTAAACACTTCACACTCAACACTTAATACACTTAACACTCTACGCTCACTGGGGTGTGTACAGACTCCGGAGGAGCTCCCAAAGCCCAAGCGCTAAGAACGGACAACTCACGTGCTATCATATAAGTGGATCTACACGGTCAACTCACGTGCTACGCAGACAACTCACGCGCTATGGTATCAATATCTGGGCCCGTACGGTCAACTCACGTGCTACGTGGGCAGCTCATGCGCTATGGTATAATATCCTCACAACCAGGCCCTCAGCCTCACTCAATCATGTACCTCACTAACCTCACCATCATCAACAAATAAGGGACACATCCCACATCAAGTATCACAACATATTAGCAAATAATAGAGACCGAGGTAAACATGATCCCTAACATGAAGGTAGACAAGTGCAACAACAAGTAATTACATAACACAGATAATGGCTATTAGCCTCATAGCCTCACGGGACAAACCAAGTCTCAATCCCTCGAGGTGTACACCCACAAGCCCGTCACCTAGCGTGGGTATCACCTCCACAAAATCACATGATATCGAATCTCCGGACTTATACCCTCAAAGCCAGAGTTAAAACTGTTACTTACCTCGACAACGTAAAATCCCACTCCGGGATGCCCTCGTCTTTGGACTCGGTCTCCAAAAGCTCCAAATCTAACCAAAATTAGAATACTACTATCAACATAGTCTAAAGAATCGAATTTTACAATTAAAACTACATAAATATGCCAAAATCCGAAATCGGCCAAAATCCGGCCCCCGAGCCCACGTCTCGAAATCAGTAAAAAATGACAGAATAATAAACCTCGTCCTCTCCCGAGTCTAACCATATAAAATTTATCAAAATAGGACTCCGTTTTCCCTCAAATCCCTACCTAAAACTCTCCAAAACTCAAACCCTAACTCCCTCAATTTCACTTTGAAATCATCAATCAAATTCTAAAAACGAAGATAGATTCATGAAATATAACCAAAACCGAGTAGAAA
The DNA here is from genome assembly GCA_005239495.1 of Nicotiana undulata. Taxonomy (NCBI): domain Eukaryota; kingdom Viridiplantae; phylum Streptophyta; class Magnoliopsida; order Solanales; family Solanaceae; genus Nicotiana; species Nicotiana undulata. The sequence continues at coordinate 99,897 of ML274808.1, read as the reverse complement.
ATACTTTCCCCAATCCCTATGGTGAAGATCACCTCCAAAATCTCCCAATCCGAGCTCCCCAACTCAAAATATGACGGAATGAACAAACCCTAGTTTTATATATTTTTCTGCCCGGTATTCTACCTCGTTTCTCATTTCAAACGATCCCGAAACTCACTTTTTATGCCTCTAATGGATTCCTTGTGAAATTCTAGTCAAGTTAGACTTTTGAATCACTCAATTTGACCTTATAATGAAGGAGATATGTAGGTTTTAATATTTTCAAATAGTGCAGATTTTGAAATACGCCGCCAGTGGCAATTTCGTAATTCATCTGAAAAATCTGACAATCTAATTCTTAGTAAAATGACCATAAAATCCTCATACGATGTCCAAATCTGACGATTTTTTTTGTTACGGGTCCGTAATTACGATACCGATCTAATGCTTTAATCAAAAAAATAAATCGGAGCTCATTTGTTCAATATGAAGTCATTTATGCTTCAAGAAATGACATTGAAATATAAGAAAAATGAGCGCAACACAACCCAAACCTATCCGAAACTCACCTGAATCCCTCGAGAACTCAACCAATAATTCCAACAAGTCATATACAACTTCCCAAACTTAGTCGAACCTACAGAACATCCAAAACAACACCAAAACACCAAATCAACCTCAGATTCAAGCCTAATAACTTCTAAACTTCCAAAAAATTTGCCAACGTCGCTGAAACCTATTGAACCACGTCCGAATGACCTCAAACTTTGCACACACGTCACAAATAATTCTACCAACCTACTCCAACTTCCGATACCAAATTTTTCACTATCAACCAAAATCGCCAAATTTTCAACTTTCGCCAAATCTAGCCTAATTCTACCACAGACCTCCAAATTACATTTCAGATACACTCCTAAGTCTAAAATCACGCAACGAAGCTAATCGAATCATAAAAATCCAAATCCGAATTCGTTTACTCATAAGTCAACTTCCGATTGACTTTACTAACTTAGCTTTCTAACTAAGAGACTAAGTGTTTATTTCATTCCAAAACTATTCCGAACTCAAACCCACCAACTCGATACAACTCAACACAGCTGAACAACACATAAATAAGCAGAAATAGGGGAAACGAGACTACAACTCTTGAAACGACCGACCGGATCGTTACATTTTCATATATACGTGTATATATTTTTTTATTTGCATACATGTATGTTGTATATTTCATGCTCTGTCTTTTTTACATATACATAGACTCAATTTTTGATTTTTGATTTTATATATATTATACATTTGAAGATGTCTGGGTGTTTTGTCGTCATATAATGAATTTAGTTCGTACATGATTTTTTTGGTTGTGCATATTGTTGTATTTATCTGCATTTGAATTTAAAAATAACTATTTTGAGTACATTATCAGTACTATATCAACTATTCTCATGATTCAAGCTTTGTATCTTCTCTCTACTGTATTTTGAATACTATGCAACTAATGTATTCTATTATACTTGTATTTATCTGTATTTGAAGTCAGAAACCACATATTTTGAATACACTGAAAATATTGTAACCACCAAGTTGTATTTATCTATATTTCAAGCATGTATTTAGTTTTGTGGTGTTTGTATGCTGGAATTAAAATTCTTTTTTGAACACCCTCCTACTTTATCAGAGTATTTACTCAAGCATATGCAGAGCATTTGAGCACATGTGGATTGGTTCCACGAACAACCTTTGATTCTAATTTACTCCAGCAAAGATATGGTGCACTCCTTTGGGACTATGTTATGCGAAAGTTAGATGCCGAGGCGATATACGATAATGAAGCACCGACAAGGATTGTTAGGCAAATTACAGAATCAGATACATACATAAAAATAGTGATTAAAGAGTTTTATATTTTCCAAATTTTATTTTAGCTTATGACTGAATTTTTCGCTTTTGTTTTGAATACATGAATTTATTTTGTTGAATTTCCAGAATAGCTGATTCCAGAATCTACATCTGTATTTATTTCACTTGCCTTATTTTATATATATATATTGAACTTTTGAAATGTTTTGTATATAACCAGTGTCAAGGTTGTATGTAGCACAACATACACTGATAGTATTGTATCAATTTTCTCATGATCCAAGCATGTATTTTATCTTTACTGTATTTTAAGTACTCGGGAAATAATGTATTCATATGTAGTTCACATATGGGGATCACGAACGAGATATAGCACAAGAACTTGACTTAAGTGATTTCTTAATAAAGTCTATTGTATTTATCTGTATTTTGAAGTCCAGTAACTACCTAGTTGTATTTAACAACATCCATATACATATAGTATATATGCTTACTATATGCATACACATGTATGTCTTGTATCCACTTTATGATACAATAGTTAAGTGCAACAATATGTTGCTAATAGAAACATATATATATATATATATATATATATATATATATAATATATATATATGCATATACATACAATCAATGTATACATCAGTTCAACTGTCGAAACACAAAATCTTTAACAAAATAGACAAACATGGAAGGGAGGAATCAAAATCAGAGCATTTACGTTGAATGCAATGTTCTGTTTTTGTTGAACCGTCTGAAAAACTNATGTTGCTAATAGAAATATATATATATATATATATATATATATATATATATAATATATATATATGCATATACATACAATCAATGTATACATCAGTTCAACTGTCGAAACACAAAATCTTTAACAAAATAGACAAACATGGAAGGGAGGAATCAAAATCAGAGCATTTACGTTGAATGCAATGTTCTGTTTTTGTTGAACCGTCTGAAAAACTCTTCTAGTTATGGCATGATAATGGGACGTGTTTGTTTTTTGGAAATAGCATTGTATATAGGATCTACATCTACAAATTATGGACTTTTATAATATCAAATAAATTATATTACTAGTATTTACTTATCAAATTTAGAGACGGATCAACAACTTAAAATTAGTAGAAGTAAAGTTCTGGTTTATCACCAAAGAAGGATCCTTGGCTTCTTAGGTACCTAAATATCTTAAATGCTGCTAGAATTTCAGCTTATATGTTAATAGTGAATCTTCAATTTCCAACTTCCAACATATTAGGACCAGTTTGAGGTACGGTTAGTTCACCGGGAGGATCGTCCTCCCAAACTGTAGAGATACCTGATCCTCTACTGGTCCCCACAGAAGATTATACTAAGAAAGCAAGTAAAAGAGACAAGGGATTTTTACGTGTAAAAATTCCACTCAAGGGGACAAAAACCACGACCTACACCTGTAGGGTTTCAACTTCACTAACTTGTAATGTAAACTATTACAAGCCACTTTGTAATGAACTTCTTACAAAGACTTTAACACATTAATTTGTAATGACTATTACAAGTCACTTTGTCACTCTCTAGTTACAAAGACTTTTCACTTGTGACTATACTAGTCATGACAGAAAGACAAGAGGTTTACTGTTGAGAGATTCCTAACACGGTGCTTCTACAAAAGGAAATAGGATACAATGAAAAACAAAATGCAAGATTACAACTCAACTAAGGACACTAATGACACAGGGTGAAATTGGTCCGTCTCAGTGGAGTTGTCTTCTTGCTCTTGACACACTTGAGTCTTCAATGCTAGAGCCCTCTTCAATGCTTGAGAGAATGTTTTTAGTAAATTCTCAAGTGAGTATCTTGTTTGTCTCCAAACAAGATATTATAACCCTAGGACATCCCAAAGAGGATGCCCATACCTAGATAGTACACTCTTCAACCAATGGGAAGTGACTGCTGTACTGTTACTGCATTGTAGCATGTACAGTTGCAGGCAGTCACTTTTCTGTCATAGCTTTTACAATTGTAGAGTTGACTTGTACTTTCGTCTGTGAGACTGTCAAGGGATCAGGTCCCTCCGCGCTGTTCCTTACGAGTTCAACAGTACACTGTCCAGAATTTCTTGAGTTAAAGCTAACTGGTTGTGCTGGTCCTATATCAGGTCCTTTATCTGGTTCTTCACATAAAAGTTTGTTAGATCATCAAAACAGAATACAACCCATCAATTTCCCCCTTTTTGATGATGACAAACTTTTATAATTGATGAGCAGTTATATACACTAGCATAACCAGATACATAGCAGATGAGAGACCACATTCCCTAATAGTTCTCCCTGTCTGTGTGCTTCCCCCTTAATCCCTACCATCAATCCCAATTATCCTCTTAACTTCTCCCTTTTGGCATCATAAAAAGGCACAAACAGTTAAAAAGCACAAAGAAGTCCAACATAGCTAACTCATGCCCCTTATGTGCACACAACATGATAGAGAACAGAATAGAAAGGCAGAAAGGCATTAAGGAGAACATAAAAAGACTGAGTTTCATTCATTAAAAGATTTAAAACATAGAGAAGTCTTTACTTGGGAAATCAAGGAACTTCATTTGGACTTTTCAGGCGAGAGAAATCAGGTGTTATCCACATACCAATCACAAAAAAAAAAAAAAAAAAAACTGTTAACCACATCATCATCACAGACAGACTAGAGAAGACAGAAGCCTAGGGGGCACTAGAGGAGAAGGCAGTAAGGGTCCGGAGAACCAGGTCTATGTGGGCATTGGCAGAGGACTGTTCCTCAAGCAGTTTCCCCGTTCAGGTTCTCAACCTGTTGCCGGAGCTCAAGGTTCTCCTTTGTCAAGCGGGCAACTTCTTCATTGGAGGAGATATCAGAACCAGGTCCCCCATCAGCTTGACTGGATTGAGCCTCCAAAATGGCAATCTGAGCCTTCAGCCCTTGATCACACCATTGGCAGCATTCAGCGCATTGATCAGCTGAGATATGGTGGAAGTGCTGCCCCAACCTTCTCAAAACACTCACATTCTTCAAGGGTTGTCTTCGAAAAGGTTTGCTTGCGGGTCCCTACTCGGGGATTCTTAACTGGTACGTTGTAAAACTTAAAAACCCGAGTAAGTAGAAAACCATAGGGGAGCCCGTGATTCCCATCCTTGACATTTACAACCTTCTCCATATGGTTAATCATGAGAGCAGGTAGGTTGATTGGTTTGAACTGGTCAAGGGCTTCCATCATGATCAGATCAGCCCTAGAAGCAATGGAGCGCCTCTTAGCACGGGGAAGAAGGACCTTATTCACCAGTTCAAAAAGAAGCTGGTAGAGAGGCATCATGGCCTTCTTATGAACCCCTTCCCCCTGCTGGACCGTCCCCAGCTTAACGATAGATCTCCTAAAAGTTCCCTCACAAGCATATTTTGCAGGATCCACTGAAGACAGCCCCCTAGATGGAACATTGAGAACTGTTCCCAGAGCGGCATCATCAAACACAAAGTCAATACCTTCCACCACAACACACACATGACCCTCAGCAGGGGTCCAAACACTAGCATAAAACTCGCTCACAGCATCCTCAAAGACTTGGGGCACACTCACAGTGAATAGGTTATCCCATTTTTGAAATTCAACCATGGCCATCAGCTGGCTCATTCCAGCCATTTAAAAAATCTCAGGGTCAAACATGCGACCCCACAACACTTGCTGACTCAGAACATTTTCCTTCCACTTTCCTCTGTTGTTTGATACTGCTTTCTTAGAACCAGGTTCCCTTACAGTTTCCACTTCCCTTTTTCGTTTACCAGACACTTGCACAGACTTTCCTTTGGCACTTGCGTCAGTATCAAACTTCTTAACACTCGCTTCACCAACTTCTTTTTTCTTAGACTTCCTACCACCTTTTGTGGGTGACAGAGGCGGTTTCACATGTCCTTGAACTACACCAGCAGACACAAACTTCTTTCTCCCCACTAAGGAACTAGGTTCCTCTGCAGTTTCCTCTTCTACTTCAACAACTGGTATGGCTTCATCCACTACCACTTTCACTTTCTTCATCAACCTCTTATTCTTCTGCTTACTGCTCTTCTTACTTTGCTCAAGAGCCGAGTCAAGGGCTTCCTTTTGCTGCAACCTAGTAGAGGGTCTCTTCACAGAAGTTTCAGGAGTACTCCTTATCTGACCAAGTTTGAAGCGCGCACTCAAGACCATTTCATCCTCATCATCTTCATTTGTGGGCTCAGAAAAATGAGGGATAGACTCTAGAGGAGGAGTATAGAAGATGGGTTCCTGGGGGGCCTTTTGAAGAGGGGAACCAAGTTCCTCGCCAGGTTTGTCATGCACAGACTCATGGACAAGAGACTCAAAAAGAACCATGGTCCCCTCATCCTCTAGGAAGGAAGAATCTTCTCCCTGAGTCTCAGGAAGTGAAGGAGCCCCTTCAGAGGGAAGGTTCTCAGAGGCGATGGCCATTATGTTTTCGGCCGCCTCTTTTCCTGGAGACTCCATGGGAGTCTAGAAATTGAGAATAGAGGAGTTAAGGTACTGGTCGGGGTCATCCTCTAAGGCTTTAGAGGCCTGAGTAGATTCAGTGACTGGCGGTTCTTTTGGTGGGTCTGATGAAGAAGGATGAACAATGGGTGCTTATGTGACTGGAGGTTCCTTGGATGTTTTTGACTCAACTGGGAGTGAAGAGGAGTTAGGTATGTAGATAGCGACCTCTGGGAGAGAGGAGGCCTAATCCTCCGTTGACACTGTGTTGGAATCAGAGGTAGGGGAGAGAGAGGGTGTGTTTGAGGCGGCCATTGTTGACGATTTTAGAAAAGCTTCAGAGAGTGAGAGTGCTTTTTCAGGAAAAGGAGAGAGTGAGAGAAGGTGTGTGAGGAGAATTTAGAGACGAGGAGTTTTATAGGAGAGTGGAGTAATGGGGGGGGGGGGGGGGGAAAAAGGGCAAAAAGGGG
>ML274808.1:20552-93053 GCA_005239495.1 Nicotiana undulata | reverse complement strand
GGGGGGGGGGGGGGAGAGGAAAAGGTTCAAAAGGAGGTAAACGTTTGGGAAAGAGAGAACGTGCAGAGGGAGTTGAAAAGATGGAGTGATAGACGTGTTTACTGAAAAAGTGGATGATGTGGCAACAGTAATTAATTTTGTTGCTTTTTGAAAAAGGTAGAGAATACACATGACTACTAACTTGGGGTACAAGGACCAGGTCCCATACATGTTTTTCTTTAAAAGGTTACTCAGTCTTCTTTTGTTCTGCAATGCCGTACCTTTAAAGTCTGTAATCATCATGCGTGTCTACCTGCATCGGTATTTATGTGTGTTAGACTGCGTCAGAAAACACTTTAGCTATCTGTACCTGAGTGTGTCTATCATAGCCAGAGAGGGGAACCAGGTCCCTAATTAGATCTCAACAGCCCCAGTGCCATTCTATTTTTCTCAAAATGTTCCCTGCCTAGTGCCTTGGTAAAGATATCTGCAATCTGATCATCAGTACAAAAATACTTCATGCAGATGTGCCCCTTTTCAACGTTGTCTCTGAGGAAGTGATGCCTCACATCAATGTGCTTAGTTCTCTTGTGTTGAACCGGGTTCTTTTCCATGTTGAGAGCACTGGTGTTGTCACATAGAAGTGGTACGCTGTCAATGTACACTCCAAAATCTTCCAATTGTTGTTTGATCCACAGCAGCTGAGCACAGCAAGATGCAACTGCAACATATTCTGCTTCAGCTGTGGACAAGGCCACTTAGTTTTGCTATCTTGTTCCCCAAGAGATTAGGAAGGATCCAAGAAAATGAGCCATCCCTGAAGTGCTTTTCCTGTCCACTAGATAACCTGCATAATCAGCGTCAGCATAACCAACAAGATTGAAATTATCACCTGAGGGATAGTACATGACCAGGTCCTGTGTGCCTTTGAGATAGTGTAGGATCCTTTTGGCAGCTTTTAGATGAGACTCCTTGGGATTTGATTGAAATCTTACACATAATCCCACACTGAACACAATGTCTGGCCTGCTTGCAGTGAGGTAAAGTAGAGATCCAATGATTCCCCTGTACATTGTTTGGTTTACAGGAGATCCAGATTCATCCATGTCAAGCTTAGTTGCCACTGCAATAGGTGTATCAATCACTTTGAATCTTCCATGTCAAACCTCTTGAGAAGCTCCTTGATGTACTTCTGTTGACTAATACAAGTTCCCTTTGTGGATTGTTTCACTTGAAGACCAAGGAAGAAGTTCAGTTCCCCCATCATGCTCATCTCAAACTCACTGCCCATAAGCATGGCAAATTCCTTGCACAACGAGTCTGTTGTAGCCCCAAAGATAATATCATCCACATACACGTGGACAATAAGAAGGTTCCTTCCCCGTTTCTTTAGAAATAGGGTGTTGTCAATCTTTCCTCGAGTGAATCCATTATCCAGTAAGTACTTAGAAAGCCTCTCATACCAAGCCCTGAGGGCTTGCTTCAAACCATACAAGGCTTTGTCTAGTTTGAAGACATACTCTGGGTGAGCATTACTTTCAAACCCAGTAGGTTGCTTGACATACACTTCTTCCTTGAGATATCCATTCAAGAGTGCACTTTTCACATCCATTTGGAATAAAGTGAATTCCGTATGAGATGCAAAAACAATAAGAATCCGAATGGCTTCCAAGCGAGCAACATGAGAAAATGTTTCATCATAATCAATCCATTCCTCTTGTTTGTAACCCTGAACAATGAGCCTTGCCTTGTTTCTAGTTGTTTTCCTATTCTCATCCAGCTTGTTCCTGAATACCCACCTGGTTCCTATGATGGTTCTGTCTGATGGTCGAGGTACCAGGTGCCAGACTTTGTTTCTTTCAAACTGATGGAGCTCTTCCTGCATAGCAATGATCCAATATGCATCCTTCAGAGCTTCCTTGATATTTTTTTGTTCTATTTTGGATAGAAAGGCTGAGAAAGCTAGGGAGTTTCTGGTTTTGGATCTGGTTTGGATTCCGGAGTCAAGGGAGTGATTATGTTATCAAGGGGATGGGAGCTTTTATGTTTCCAATTTGGGACCTGTATTTGATGTGTGGAGGAGCTTGGTAGATCAGAGGAATTTCCTTGCACTTCTTGTTCTGCTACCTGTGGAGTACCTTCCACAGCATCTCCAACTCTTTCTTCAGCTTCAGTAGGAGAAATTTGGGTACCAGGTTCCTCCTGTGAACTGGAGGAAGGGGTTGAATTTCCTTCACTTATCTCTTTAGTTTGGCTCATCATGTCAGCTTTTCCATTTGAGACATCAGATATCTCTCCAAGAACCAGGAGTGGTTCATTGTCTTGATTATCATCATCTCCATCCCTATTTGAGGAGGGAGTCTCATTGAATATCACATGAACACTTTATTCTACGCATTGGTTTCTCTTGTTGTACACTTTGTATGCTTTGCTTTGAGAAGAGTATCCCAAAAAGATTCCTTCATCACTTTTAGCATAGAATTTTCCAAGTTGATTCTTCCCATTATTCAGAACATAGCACTTGCATCCAAAGTCTCTCAAATGAGTTATCTTTGGCTTTCTTCCATTGAGCAACTCAGAGGGGGGTTTTGTTTAGGAAGGACATGACCATGCACATGTTCACCAAGTAGCACGCAGTGTTGATTGCTTCTGCCCAGAAGTTCTTTGCAATCCTACTGTCGATGAGCATTGTTCGTGCCATATCTTCCAGGGTTCTGTTCTTCTTTTCCACTACTCCATTTTGCTGAGGAGTCCTAGGAGTTGAGAAGTTGTGCGTGATTCCATTTTCAGTGCAAAACTCATCAAATTTTGCGTTATCAAACTCAGTCCCATGGTCATATCTGATGCATGCTACCTTCAAGTCCATCTTCACTTGGATTTTCTTGACAATGGCCACAAATACTTCAAACGTCTCATCTTTTGTTCTAAGAAATAGTGTCCAAGTGAATCTTGAATAGTCATCCACAATCACCAAGATGTACTTCTTTCCACCTCTACTTGGGATTCTCATGGGCCCACACAGATCCATATGAAGGAGCTCAAGAGGTCTAGATGTGCTAACATCTTTCTTAGGCTTAAAGGATGATCTCACATGTTTTCCTTTGGCACATGCATCACAGGCTTTGTGCTTCTTGAATTTGGAGTTTGACAGACCACGAACCAGGTCCTTCTGTATCAACTTGTTCAGGAGGGAAAAACTGGCATGACCTAATCTTCTATGCCATAGCTATGCATCATCATCAACTGCCTTCAAGCAGTTCACTTCACCAGCTTCCAATGATTCAAAATCAACAACATAGATGTTCTTATGTCTCTTGGCTATCAACACCACTTTTCCAGTTACTAAACTAGTAACAGTGCACACTTTGGACAGGAATTCCACTTTGTTTCCCTTATCACAAATTTGAGAGACACTCAGTAGGCTGTATTTCAATCCATCCACATAGTACACATTTTCAATTGTGTGCTCCAGAGATCTTCCAATCCTTCCAACACCGAGAATGTATCCCTTCTTTCCATTGCCAAATGATACATATCCTCCCTGCAGGGCTTTCAATGAGAGAAAATCCATGGTGTTTCCCGTCATATGCTTTGAGAAGCCGCTGTCCATGATCCATTGTAGTCCAGTTCCTCTCACTGATCCCTGAACGATTAAATCAAGGGTTAGACTTAGGAACCCAAACAAGTTTGGGTACCTTGTAGTTAGGGAAGGGATAAATAAGTGCTCTTCTAGTCCATGCAGGCAGAAGTTGATATTTCTTGCTGGGACCGGGTCCCTGCTTGGTGTTTCTCTTGTTAGCAAACACTTTGTTCTTCTGAACTGACTGGTCCCTGGCTGGGAAACTTTCCTTGAAGTGCCCGTTGTTTCCACAATGAGTGCAAAGCAGTTATCTGGGACTGTGACATATTTGTTGTGAGAGTTGTAAGGAGTTTTCTCCTTTTGGAATCCAATTCCCTGCATGTTTACACTGTTGTTGAAGTACACAACATCCATTGACCAGGTCCAATTCAGAGATTTTCTAAGATCAGATTTTAATTTACCAATTTCAGTTTGCAACTGCCTATTTTTCTCAAGCTCACAACACAGACTTGTTTTGACCTCATTCAGTTCCTTTTCAAGCTTGATGTTTTTTTCACTAGCTATTTCTTTTCCTTTATACACTCTTGAGGCACCAGGTTCTAATTTGAGTCCCTTAATGGTTACTTCTAAGTCTGTGATCACAACTAGAAGATCATCTCTTTCCTGCTCAACTGCATTAATCCTCTCATTCAGGATGTTCTTTTCATTACTCAGATTTTCAACTGTTTCTCTCAAGTCTACTGCCACAACAGTTAGATCATCTCTCTCATTTTCTATCTTTCTTGTTTTTCCTTCTAGCACTTCCTTTTCTTTTTCAAAAATTTTATGATCTCTTTTAGGTCTACAACCACCACCACTAGGTCATCTCTCTCATTTTCAACACTGTTGATTTTACAATTCAGAGATTCTTTCTCTCTTTCAAGGTCACCTATGGTTTCTTTTAAATCTACCACACACACAACTAGATCATCTCTAGTTTGTTCGACTTCACCTAGTTCTATGGTCAGGGTGTCCTTATCTTCAACTAAGATATAGTAAGCATAGATGAGAACATTTGACAATGATATTAATTTTTTAGGAGAGTAGAACTTCAGATTTCTATGAACGTCCCTGAAGTTTACCTCATCTTTGTCATCTTCTTCTTCATCGTCAGACTGAGCCATAAGAGCAAATAGTGAGTCGTACTCCTTGGCCTTGTTCTCAATTGCCATCATAGGGCTGTTTTCTGCTTCAGGTTCCTCTTCCGATTCGCTTGACGAATCTCGCCATGCAGAAAGGGCCTGGTTCACAATGTTGTCAGCTGCACTCTTTCTGCTGAATCTTTTGTCAGGAACCTGGTTCCTCTTTACAGCTTTGTCAGAATTGTGCTTGTATGGCTCCTGCTTCAAGAGCGGGCAGTCTTTTATGAAGTGTCCTGTCTTACCACACTTATGGCACAAATCATAGTTTCTAGGCTTGCTTGAGCTGCCTCTTCTTGGTATTCCCCCGTTCCTTCGAACCATCTTCTGGAATCTCTTAGTGAGATAAGCCATGTCATTGTCCTCTTCACTTGATTCATTCTTTTCAACTTGAAGAACCAGGTTCTTCTCCTTCTTAGGTTCTTTTCTTTCACTATTTTTCTTCTTTTTCATCTCATATGTTTTCAGGTTTCCGATCAACTCATCCATTGTTAGAGCTTGCAAGTCTTTTGCTTCAGTGATAGCATGTACTTTACTTTCCCAGGAGCAAGGCAGAACACTCAGAATCTTTCGCACTAGCTTGTTTCTAGGAATGACCTCTCCCAGTAAGTGAAGCTCATTGATGATGGAGGTAAATCTAGTATGCATATCCTGTATAGATTCATCGTCCTTCATCCCGAACAGCTCATACTCAGTAGTGAGCATGTCGATTTTGGACTGCTTCATTTGCGTCGTTCCTTCATGAGCTGTCTGCAAAGCTTACAAAATTTCTTTGGCTGATTGACATGCTGAGATCCTGTTGTACTTGTCAGGTCCTATACCGCACACCAGAATTTTCTTTGCACGAAAGTTCTTTTCCACTGCTTTTTTGTCAGCATCGTTGAACTCCTTCCTGGTCTTTGGCACCAACAGACCTGGTTCTCCTACCTTCTTCATAGGGGCATGAGGACCATCAAAAATGATGTCCCATAGCTTAGAATCTTCAGCCATTATGAAGTCGTGCATGCGGGTTTTCCACCACCCATAGTACTGACCGTTGAACCTAGGAGGTCGATATGTTGATTGACCTTCTTCGAAGTTTGGTGGAGCAGCCATTAGAGATCCTTTCTAGGTGTTAACCGTTTAGAAATAATCGTCTCTGATACCAATTGAAGGTTTCTAATAGTCCACCAAACTGTAGAAATACCTGGTCCTCTACTGGTTGCCACATAGGAGTATACTAAGAAAGCAAGTAAAAGAGACAAGGGATTTTTACGTGGAAAAATCCCACTCAAAGGGACAAAAACCACAACCTACACGCGTAAGATTTCAACTTCACTAACTTGTAATCTAAACTATTACAAGCCACTTTGTAATGAACTTCTTACAAAGACTTTAACACACTAACTTGTAATGACTATTACAAGCCACTTTGTCACTCTCTAGTTACAAAGACTTTTCACTTGTGAATATCTAGTCACGACAGAAACACAAGAGGTTTACTGTTGAGAGATTCCTAACACGGTGCTTCTACAAAAGCAAATAGGATACAATGAAAAACAAAATGCAAGATTACAACTCAACTAAGGACACTAATGACACAAGGTGAAACTGGTCCGTCTCAGTGGAGTTGTCTTCTTGCTCTTGACACACTTGAGTCTTCAATGCTAGAGCCCTCTTCAATGCTTGAGAGAATGTTTTTAGTAAATTCTCAAATGAGTATCTTGTTTGTCTCCAAACAAGATATTATAACCCTAGGACATCCCAAGGAGGATGCTCATACCTAGATAGTACACTCTTCAACCAATGGGAAGTGACTGTTGCACTGTTACTGCACTGTAGCATGTACAGTTGCAGGCGGTCACTTTTCTGTCACAGCTTTTACAGTTGTAGATTTGACTTGCTTTCGTCTGTGAGACTGTCAAGGGATCAAGTCCCTCCGTTGTTTCTTACGAGTTCAACAGTACACTGTCCAGAATTCCTTGAGTTAAAGCTGATTGGTTGTGCTGGTCATATATCAGGTCCTTTATCTGGTTCTTCACGTAAAAGTTTGTTAGATCATCAAAACAGAATACAACCCATCAGATAAGTTTGAAGGTATTTCAACGCAAACTGACCAATCTTTGTATTTTAACCGAGCGATGAACCTGTAAATAGCTTAAATTGGTGAATTGTATAGTTCAATCAAAATAAACAGAAAGAGACTACAAAAGTAATGTGTCCCTTGTATTTATATATGCTTTTTGAAGGAGAGAAGTTGCACCTATTTATGAAAACATTACACACCTTTGGCCTTTGAGTTCATTTAGAAAATTAACGGTGGTGTTAGACAACTTTTAGGGTTTTTTTGTAGTAAAATTAAAAAAAAAAAGTATTAAGAAAATATTTTGACCTTGGAGAAACTTGACCAAAAGACTATAAGTTTAATTAGATATATCCATTAGCTCAATACCTTCGAAGCTAAATTAAAGGACGATAAAACAAATTTTGTTAGTACTTGAATAGGAAAAAGAAGGAAAAGAAGAAGATTCTCCCTACCTTTAGGTTTAGTTATCCACGAGAAATTTGACTTGGATTCTATAACTAATGAAATACTTTTACGTCTTTGTACTTCATTATTATAGAGATATCTAATTAATAAAAGGATATTTTAATCCACCAACATTATATTCGTGCTTATATATCAAAAAATAAAAAATAAATAATTCCATATCCACAACATAAAGGAATCACACTACTAAAAAATGTGATTTTGCGTGAAAAATTAAGGAGAGACCTAATAGTACCTCGCTAGAAGGTATATGTCACGATCCAAAATCCGTTAAAGATTGTAATGGCGCCGGACACCACCGTCAGGCAAGTTACCCCAAGTAGTTAATCAAATTCTCATTTTAAATATTTCTGAAATCATAAATTTCCTTCAATGTAACTAGTAAGAGATGAACTTTATAGAATAATGATAACGTTTTCCAATTTCAATACTGAATGTCCCATAATCATCTCAGAACCCGGTGTCACAAGTACATGAACATTTACTAGAAAATAAAATAAAAAATAATAATTGTCAGGAATACAAATTTGGACAGAAAAGAAAATACAATACTCTGAAGGAGACTCTGCTGGCTGCGGATCGTACATAAGATACAACTCACCTAAGTCTACCCATGCATACACGCGTCTACTCTTACAAGGCCACTAATCATAAATGCACATGCACAAAAATGTACAGCAAATGTAGTATGAGTACGTAAATCAACCCGTACCCAGTAAGTATCCCGCCTAACTTCGAAGAAGTAGTGACGAGAGGTCGGCTTCGACACTTACTAAGGCCAACTATATGATAATATGACATTTCAATTAAGCATGTTGTACAACAATAAGACTCAGAATAAGAAATAACTGAACAAGTCTTCACCATATTTAACAGCTTAAACCACTTCCTTCTTTTAAAACACATAATCACACAAACAATGAATTTATACCAATTATAGAAGGGATTTCCAGTTCGTTATCACACAAAAATTCCACCGAGGATGTTCAACCCAAATCATACATGCGACACAATCAAACATAAATATAAAAAATTCCCTCGCTCGCGAATCATACATGCGACACGGACAAATATAAATATAATGAATTTTCTCCGCTCGCAAATCATACATGCGACGCGGTTACACATATAAATATAAAGAATTTTCACCGCTCGCGAATCATACATGTGGCGCGTTTACACATAGATATCTTACGTTATTATAGTATTCTTCCATTCTTTTCAAAATACAAAGTTCAAATGAAAACCTTTAAGATCCCAATTTTTATAACAATTTCAACTTCTTTCGAAACATTTAGTAAGCAACTCAATCCCACTATTTTTCAAGGCCAACAATAAGCATAAATCTGTAACAATAGCAACAAGACATGATGTAGGCCTAAAACTACCCAGACATAGGCATAGTTAGTAGCTACGTACAGACTCTCGTCACCTCGTGCGTACGTAGCCCCAACAAATAGAGTCATATAATCATTTAGTTCACCTATGTGGTTAATTCTCTCTTACAAGGTTAGAAAGAAGACTTACCTTAGCTTGCTTCGAAGTTCCTTCTCCGGCTCCCAAGCCTTTCCAATAACTCGAACCGATGCTCAATGCCCCAAAACTAGTAAATAAATGTGCAAATCCATGAATATATACTCTAATACTCCTTGTAATCCAACTTATAACAAATTCCAATTCCGTTCTAAAAGTCGATGAAAATCACCCTCGGAACCACATGCCCGGATTCCGAAAATTTTCTAAGATAATCATTACCCATAACCTTATGAACTTAAATAAATGATTTATTCCCAATTCCATGTCCAATTTCGTGATCATATTCCAAAAATACCAAATTCTAGATTTTCCACAAAAATCGCACAATTTCTACTAATTTTCATGTTTAAATCCTTATACAAACCATGTATTTAACTTATAATAAGTGGGGATCATTTACCTTGAGTTGCTTGATGAAAATCTCCCTTTGAAGCTCTTCAAAATCGCCCAAACCAAATGAAAACGGGAGAAAAATGGGCCAAGTCCCGTTTTAAAGAAACCTTACTGCCCATCGACATTTTCGCACCTGCGGCTCTTAGGCCACTTCTGCGGTGCTCCTTCCACACCTGCGACCCTTTTCGCTTCTGCGGCTATTGATATCGCACCTGCGCCATCGCAAGTGCGCAAACTTTTTCCGCTTCTGCGGTTCTCAGCAACCTTGGCTCCTTCCGCTTCTGCCAGCCATCTCTCGCACTTGCGTGCTTGCACCTGCGGCCCTCTTCACGCAGGTGCGGTTACACCAGATGCCCAGTTGCTTCAGGTCTTCCTCAAATTCAAATTTCAATCCATTAACCACCCGCAATCCACCCGAGGCCCCTGGGACCCCGTCCAATCACACCAACCAGTTCCAAAACATAATGCGGACATGCTTGAGGCCTCAAATCACATCAAACAACGCTAAAACCATGGAGCACACTCCAATTCAAGCTTTATGAACTTTATAACTTCATACTTCTTCATTCGATGCCGAAACCTATCAAATCACGTCCAATTGACCTCAAATTTTGCACGCAAGTCATATTCGGCATTACAGACCTACTACCACTTCCAGAATCGGAATCCGACCTCGATATCAAAAAGTTCACATCCGGTCAAACTTCTAAAAAAATCTTCAAATTTCTAACTTTCGCCATACGACCCCAAAATGACCTACAGACCCCCAAATCCACTTCTGGTCGCGCTCCCAATATCAGAATCACCATACGGTGCTATTCCCAGACTCGGAATCCCAAACGGGCATTAATATTACTAAAATGCACTTTAACCCAAATTTATGAAATTTTTCCAAAATGCCAATTTCCACAATAGGCGCCGAAACGCTCCCGGGTCATCCAAAACTCGATCCGAACATACGTCCCAGTCCAAAATCATAATACAAATATGTTGGAACCTTCGAATCCCGATTCCGAGGTGGTTTACTCAAAAGTCACACTTTAATCAATTCTTCCAACTTAAAGCTTCCAAAATGAGAATTTTCTTTCCAAATCAACTCCGAACTTCCCGAGATTCAGTTCCGACCATGCATGCAAGTCACAATACCTGAAGTGAAGCTGCTCATGGCCTCAAACCGCTGAATGACGAGCTAGAGATCGAAACGACTGGTCGGTTCGTTACATTCTCTCCCACTTAAACATACAATCATCCTCGAACGTGCTAAGAACTGCTCCGGAGTTGCCCAAAATCTCCGTTTAACACCTCTTGCACCTACCTGTTCTACCACAAGCCAGATGAGCATATCAACCCAAGTAAACCTACATATCCTTCCTTCTTATTTATTCAAACGCCTAAGAGCCAAATTCCAACATTTGAAATCTTCTACCAGGTCTGTTTCCAACACACGAATACCATACCCATCACTACCCGATGTACCAATACATGATTGCATATCTATTCTGAATCCACACCATGCACTGCATAACTCACCTGACCATAATAACACCCTCTAGCAATAAAAGTCAAAAAATCACGAATCTGATTCCCACAACACACCCCATGACACATATAAGTCATGTTCTAACTCTTGCAATACCGCCACGATGAAAGAGAAGTGTAGAAATTCACAACTACTGTCGAGTAAACAAATCATTGAGTCTATCCTCCTGATAAGAACCATTACCTCATTGTGAATCAAATGACGATATTTGCTCTCAAATATACTGCATATAAATCCGATCGCATTGATCCCAGGCCCAATAATCTTGTCTCACCTAGTACAAGCTGCTCAGACAATAAGCCACCTCAGACACTTCCAAAGGCCTCATATAATGCCACAATGTGCCCACAAGCTACAAGATCGAATGCGATTCATAAGGGAATGAACTCTAGAAGGAACTACTCAGCCCCACGTAATTAATTAAACAACCGAAAAGATATTATGAACCTTCTTCGGAAAATGAGAAGCAATACACGAAATAATAGGTAGGGGATACTGTACTCAACATCACAATGTTGCGACGTGCAACCCGACCAAACATGATACTCGTGGCGGCGTGCCACTCGATCCAAACATAATAATTTATAAGAAAATGGTTATCGAGCAAAGTGCTCACAACTACGAAATTCGAAATTCGACCACAACACACGAAGTGCATAATACAAATTCTTGGGAGACAGATGGCTCCATACGCTACGAAACTCAAGCACAATCAAGGTGCAATAGATGACCTGTATCTTGAGATCCATCCAGCTCTCACAACACCACGAATTACCCGGAAGCTCAATACGAGTGCAAATAGCCAATTAGCCTCACAACCCACATGGCACAATCCATTATTACATGAAATCGCCAATGACGAAATGACATCCAACGTTCGAATTCTCCTTCATAAAAATGCTATGCTGAAATGAACATATCTGTCATGATACAGAGCCCACATTCACATTTAGATCCATCCACGAGCCGTGAATCGATTCTGATCGTACTGCATAGGGCCAATAATCTTTCAGGGGTCCACAATACCCCTATTTCCCATGACGAACAAGAACAACTGTCAAATTCGGGACAAACTTCCACAGTCCACAACTGGACGAACTGAGCGCTCTCCAAGCATAAATGATCACATTAGTGATAGTACCAAAATATCCATACTTGGTTTCAACCTTTAATCAATTAAGTGACTGTATGTCATACTTGTACAATCTTCCCGTGGAACACGCTACCACAACCTTTCGCACAAGGCAACAAGTCTACACATCCATACCACCAGCCATACTAAATGTTGTAAATAATAACAAGGATTCACCAACCATAACACAAAGCCTCTTACACAGGACACCGATCTCAGGTGGCGCTAAAGACAATACTAGCTTACTCTAACATCTGAATCCTTTCCTGCTCATTCGAGCTCATGACATTCTTGCCAACACTGAACAACAACTTTGATCCTCAACTTCCAATTCCCATGCCGCTCACTACACCTAACATGCCACTACACTAGAGCACAAGAATTTCATCATAACTCCGGAACCACTAACAGAATAAACACTCCATCATACAGAAACCTTTCGCTTAATTCATTTCAGGAGAACCATTGCAACACGCGACTGGATTCCTATAACCGCGGAAAATACAAACCTCAAGTTGTGGTTTAAACCACCATAACTCCATCGGGATCCATACACCCAAAATAGGCCACAATAATCAAATGCCCCCAAATAAATCAAATTACGGCGTTCGTCAAGTCTCGCACGTACCACCATAACTCACCTGTATAACTTAAGATGCTGGAGGAACTGATCATTGCCACCTTCATGCCAATTCAACCACTGCTACCCGAATCAATTTCACCTAGTTTACACTGGACTTGCCTCAGAAATAATAATAGCTCCATTCAAAATATCATGAACTCAATCCGCACTCATCCTGAGCGACCCAATTCACGAGACCACGTTGTTTCAAAACCCACGAACTATCTCATACCCTCCTTGTGCACACATTCGCATCTTCGACTGGTACACCCATTTTGATTATTCCTCTATGAATCTGAAGTTATTTTCTTCCACTTAGCTTGAAGCTACCCTTGCATAACCCAGAACCCACCAAGATTCTTCCTTCATTGTTGACATGATCTTGCACAATTGACTCGCCAAATTCCTCGAAATTCCTTCTGTTAACATTTCATGAACACTCTGAATCACTAGCCACTTTTACATATTCGACCTCTCACCAGATGGTCAATAGAATTCTTCGTAGAAGCTTCGTCAACACCACGCGACCGTTATCCTGCTCACAGGAGATAACCCACCTGTGGAAATTACATACCGACATTTTCCAACGTTGCTACATTGGGTGCAAATACTACAAAATCAGTAACCCATCCTGAGCCTGTGCTCATTCACCAGCTGTACAAGTCCGTTCACTACTCATGGACATCAACTAAAGGTGCGACAATACCTTCAAACCCAGATTCATGTTGTATCCTTCCTCATATCAAGCAACTCCTTTATGTGGTATCAAATCTCATGCCGTATAATATTCAATATTTCAAATTAAGTCCATAGACCCATTCATCGTCCACCATAAATCCCAAATCACTCTAACTTTCCTCAAGGCATGTAGTTATCCTACCACTGAACCCATATGCTACTCTGCCACTCTCCCACTTTGGTCAAACCCTCTCTTTAAACATCTACTCGACTTCTGCTTCTTACACCTGGCCTTCCAGAACCTTAACCACCGCATGACACTTCCCACATGTCCTTCCTCATCCTTCTCTGCCCGGTTGTCGCCTTAAATCAAAAATCCATCTCTGTAGCACTGAGACCAATGGATCGCTACCAACTTTAACCCTTCCGAAGACCACCTTCCTCGAGCCGTCACCACTAGGAACACGGATTCGATCCAGAAACTACTGCACCCCGCGACCTCTGACAACCTCCTCCCCGGCACCATTCACCATAACACTGGCGAACATAACACATTCGATCAAGAGCGACGACACCACATTACTGGTGAAAGTTCAACCACGCCCGAAAATACCAAGTTCTCGTGACCTCATCAACCCAAGCTTGAACATTCATAGTCCGACTGTCTTTCCTCCGCCGGGAATAAAATTCTGAATCTCTGAATGCATTGAGTAAACATCCTTCCAAGCCATTCACTGCTTCAACGCATAGACAAGCATCCTACCATTACACCAATATTGTGCGATAGCAACGCACAAATCATCAGAACAATCAATTGCAAATCTCAAAACCGTAGGTAGTGGTGATAGTGAGCTATAACGACAGAACGACCTTCCGCAAGGAGACGACAATATCCCAATCAAATACGCAGGGAGAAACATCCTACACCACATCTGTAGTACCATTACAATTCCTCAATTCCCAATTTATAATAAGTGATTCACGTCGCATAAGATTGAGTAGAAAATAAACAAAGGCATAAGCCTTAAAAGAATCAAACCGCACGATGAGGAATCATGAAGGAAGTGCTCCTAATAGCCCTGTAGCCTCTCAAAGACAAGTACAAACGTCTCATTACCGATCCGCAAGACTCTACTAGACTTGATCATGACTCGTGAGACCTAAGTGAACCTAGTGCTCTGATACCATGTTGTCACGACCCAAAATCCGTTAAAGGTCGTTATAGCGCCGGACACCATAGTCAGGCAAGCCACTCCAAATAGTT
Source organism: Nicotiana undulata (assembly GCA_005239495.1). Classification (NCBI taxonomy): domain Eukaryota; kingdom Viridiplantae; phylum Streptophyta; class Magnoliopsida; order Solanales; family Solanaceae; genus Nicotiana; species Nicotiana undulata. Next base: position 78,621 of record ML274808.1, on the reverse strand, counting down.
AATCAAATTCTCATTTTAAATATTTCTGAAATCATAAATTTCCTTCAATTTAACTAGCAAAAGATGAACTTTACAGGAATAATGATAACGTTTTCCAATTTCAATACTGAATGTCCCATAATCATCCTAGAACTCGGTGTCACAAGTACATGAACATTTACTAGGAAATAAAATAAAATACAATAACTGTTCGGAATACAAATTTGGACAGAAAAAAATACAATACTCTAAAGGAGACTCTACTGGCTGCGGATCGTACATAACATACAGCTCACCTAAGTCTCTACATGCGTACACACGTCTACTCTTACAAGGCCGCTAATCATAAATGTACCCGCATAAAAATGTGCAGCAAGTGTAGTACGAGTACGTAAATCAACGCGTACCCAGTAAGTATCCCGCCTAACCTCGAAGAAGTAGTGACGAGAGGTCGGCCTCGACACTTACTAAGACCAACTATATGATAATATGACATTTCAATTAAGCATGCTATACAACAATAAGACTCAGAATAAGAAATAACTGAACAAGTCTTCCCCATATTTAACATCTTAAACCACTTACTTCTTTCAAAGCACATAATCACACAAACAATGAATTTATACAAATTATAGAAGGGACTTCCGGTCCGTTATAACACACAATTACCACTGAGGACGTTCGACCCGATCCAATATAAATATAAATTGTGCACTACCGAGGGTCGAACGATGCGAACCATAGATGCATCTATTACCCCGCTCGCGAATCATATATGCGAAGCGGTCAAACATAAATATAAAGAATTTCCCCACTCGCGAATCATACATGCCACACGGACAAATGTAAATATAATGAATTTTCCCCGCACGCGAATAATACATGCGACGCGATTACACATAGATTTCTTAAGTTATTATAGTATTCTTCCTTTCTTTTCAAAATATGAAGTTCAAATGAAAACATTTAAGATCCCAATTTTCACAACAATTTCAACTTCTTTCGATACATTTAGTAAGCAAATCAATCCCACTATTTCTCAAGTACAACAATAAGCATAATCGGTAACAATAACAACTGTGATGACCCAAAAGGGTCATCTTATGATTAAGACATTATACCGGGCTCATTAGCCTTAGAAACATTTAATTTTATTCACCTCAATTTTCATGCGCAGTCCGGCCATGAATTCAGAAAGCTTTTATGCGAAAATATATGAAATGATAATTTTTAGAGTTAAAATTTGATTTTTGGTCAACATTTTTAGTAAACAGAGCCGGATCCGTGTTCCAACGGTCCTGGTAGGTGCGTAGTAAAATATGGGACTTGGGCGTATGCCCGGAATCAAATTCCGAGGTCCCTAGCTCGAGAAATGAATTTTTGATGAAAAATGTTAAGTTGAAATTTATTTGAATTAAAGAAATTGATTAATGTTTGAACTTGTTGATATCGGGCCCGTATTTTGATTATGGAGCCCGTTACAAGTTTGTTATAATGTTTAAGTACTTTCTGTGAAATTTGGTGGAAATCGGATTTCATTTGACGTGATTCGGGCGTCCGTTTGAGAAAATAATGAATTTGAAGTGTTCTTGAGAAAATAGTGAGTTTTGATGTTAAATTCGTAGTTTCTTGTGTAGATTTTGTGATTTGATCGCAAGAGCAAGTCCGTATAATATTTTTAGACTTGCGTGCATGTTTGGTTTAGAGCCCCGAGGGCTCGGGTGAGTTTCGGGTAGGCCACAGAGTGTTTTGAGACTTAGAAATCACCTAGACTTGAAAAGTTGCAGAATTGCAGGTCTCTGAACCAGGTTCCGTGGCAGCCCTAGAAATTCCGCTGACAGTGGTGGGCGGGGACCAAGTTCCGCTGCAACGCCCATTTTTCCCGCTAATAGCAGTAGGCAGGGACCAGGTTCCGCTGCAACGCATATTTTTCCACTGACCGGGGTGGCAGGGACCTGAGGCGTACATATATATACGGGACTTTTATTATTTTACTACTTTTCAAAAATAATAAAACCCTAGAATAGAAGAGGCGATTTTCCAAAATATTTTTCTTCCCCAAATCATAGGTAAGTGATTTCTAACTCATCTCTTTCAATCCTTAACTACTTTTTACAAGATTTCATCTTAGAATCTAGAAAATTTCATGGTAGAATTAGGGATTTTAAGTAGAACTTAGGAATTTCGAAATTTAGACCTCGAATTGAGGTTGGATTCCAAAACCAATTGTATACGGGGGGTGGGGGGGGGGAATTGGTAAACGGATTTTGGTCCGAACCTCGAGTTAGGACCAAGCGGGCCCGGGGTCAATTTTTGCATTTTGTTGGGAAAACTTAGGAAAATCATAATCTTGCATTAAAGTTAGTTTCTTTAGCAATATTTAATAATATTAAACCAATTATGATTAGATACGAGTGAATTGAAGGGCAATTCTAAAGGAAAAGTTGTGCTTGAGCAGTGAGTGACCTGCAAAATCGAGGTAAGTGTTGTGTCTAACCTTAGCTTGAGGGAATATGTATTGTATGACTACTTGCTACTTATTTTGTTGCTAAATACAATGTATAGGTGAGGTGACGAGTACCTATACGAGTGAAAGTAAATTCATATTATTTTGTTTCTAAATACAATGTATGATTATTGTTGTTATTGAAATGTTGGAAGATTAGTATCCGGTTCCACCAAGATGGATAATATTGTGAATATTGAGTTGGGATTAAAATGTTAAAAGGTGATAAAAACTATGATGAAATATGGATTTCTTCTGAAATTTCTCTTATTATGTTGTTAATAATTCCGTGATTGGTGAGGAAGAGTGCAAAGCACGAAGGGTGTTGTCGTGCATGATTCATTTGTATTATATTGTGAGGAAGAGTGTAAAGCACGAAGGATGATGACGTGCATGGATGATTTATATTGTGAGGTAGAGTGTAAAAGCACGAAAGGCGATGCCATGCATTCTTATTCATAATATAGTGAGGATGAGAGTAAAAGAACGAACAGTGATGCCGTGTATTCTATTTATTATTTGGTGAGGCCGAGAATAAAAGCACGAAGGGTGATGCCGAGGAAGTTTCCTTTCCATTTTAATTGCTAAAATTATTGTTGATCACTGTCTATTTCTGTTTTATTGTTTTCCTCACTCCTGATGTTAAAATCCCCACCGCATGTTCCCTTCCCATTATCGGTTATCTTAAAATTCTTTACTTGATGTTATTTCTATTATCATGATTTTATATGCCCAGGTTTTTATGTGGTGTCTTATCCTAGTCTCGTTACTACTTCGCCGAGGTTAGGCTCGACACATACCAGTACATGGAGTCGGTTGTACTGATACTGCACTCCGCACTTCTTATGCAGATCTAGGTTTAGGTCCAAGTTGAGTACGAGCTAGAGCGGACGCTATTCGCACGGAGACACGAGGTAGATCTGGCGACGTCCGCAGATTCCTGAAGTCTTTTCCTTGTTATTCATTTGTTGTTTTATCTAGTTCAAAACAGTTTTTTTTTTATATTTTTCTTTGAGACAAATACTTGTAGTATTCTTTAGTAGTTCGTGAATAGTGACTCCAAATCCTGGGTAGTTAGATATTAGTATTAGCTTCGAATTTCGTTTCATTATCTCGCATATTATTCTGGATTCATTTATTGGATAATGTTAGACTTAGTTTTATATTTTAATTGTTTTAAATGTTGAATCCCTCTAACATTGGCTTGCCTAGAAAGTATGGTGTTAGGCTCCATCACGACCCCGAGGGCTGGGAATTTGGGTCGTGACAACAACAAGACATGATGTAGGCCTAAAACTACCCAGACATAGGCATAGTTAGTAGCTACTTACGGATCTCGTCACCTCGTGCGTATGTATCCCCCACAAATAGAATCACATAATCATTTAGTTCACCTATGGGGTTAATTCCCTATTACAAGGTTAGAAAGGAGAATTAACTCGCTCTGAAGTTCCTTCTCCGGCTCCCAAGCCTTTCCAATAACTCGAACTGATGCTCAATGGCCCAAAACTAGTAAATAAATGTGCAAATCCATGAATAAATGATCTAATACTCCTTATAATCCAACTTATAACAAATTCCAATTCCGTTCTAAAAGTCGATAAAAATCACTCTCGGGCCCACGTGCACGGATTCCAATTTTTTTGAAGATAATCATTACCCATAACCTTATGAACTTATATGATTTATTCCCAATTCCATGTCCAATTTCGGGATCATATTCCAAAAATACCAAATTCTAGGTTTTCCACCAAAACCCCCACAATTTCTACTAATTTTCGTGTTTAAATCCTTGTACAAACCATGTATTTAACTTATAATAAGTGGGGATCACTTACCTTGAGTTGCTTGATGAAAATCTCCCCTTGAAGCTCTTCAAAATCGCCCAAACCAAAATGAAATGGGAGAAAAATGGGCCAAGCCGCGTTTTAAAGACACTTCATTGCCCAACAACATTTTCGCACCTACGGCTCTTAGGCCGCTTCTGCGACACTCCTTCCGCACCTACGACCCTTGCCGCTTCTATGGCTACTGTCATTGCACCTGCGCCATCGCAGATGCGCAAACATTTTCCGCTTCTGCGGTTCTCAGCAGCCTTGGCTCCTTCCTCTTCTTCGAGCCATCTCCCACACTTGCGTGCTCGCACATGCGTCCCTCTTCATGCAGGTGCGGTTACACCAGCTTCCCAGTTGCTTCAACTCTTCCTCAAATTCAAATATCAATCAATTAACCACCCGAAGTCCACCCAAGGCCCTCGGGACCCCGTCCAATCACACCAACCAGTTCCAAAACATAATGCGGACCTGCTCGAGGCCTCAAATCACATCAAACAATGCTAAAACCATGGATCACACTCCAATTCAAGCTTTATGAACTTTAGAACTTCAAACTTCTTCATTCGATGTCAAAACCTATCAAATCACGCCCGATTGATTTCAAATTTTGCACGCAAATCATATTCGACATTACAGACCTATTTCCACTTCCAGAATCGAAATCTGACCCCGATATAAAAAAGTCCACTTTCGGTCGAACTTCTAAAAAATCTTCAAATTTCTAGCTTTCGTCGAACGACCCCAAAATGACCTACGGACCTCCAAATCCACTTCCGGTTTCTCTCCCAATACCAGAATCACCATAAAGAACTATTCCCAGAGTCAGAATCCCAAACGGACATTGATAACAGTGAAATACACTTCAACCTAAATTTATGAAATTCTTCCAAAATGCGAATTTCCACAATAGGCGCCGAAACGCTCCCGGGTCATCCAAATCCCGATCCAGACATACGCCCCAGTCAAAAATCATCATACAAACCTGTTGGAATCTTCAAGTCTCAATTTCGAGGTCGTTTACTCAAAAATCACACTTTAGTCAATTTTTCCAACTTAAAGCTTCTGAAATTAGAATTTTCTTTCCAAATCAACTCCGAACTTCAACGAGATTCCATTTCGACCATGCATACAAGTCATAATACCTGAAGTGAAGCTGCTCATGGCCTCAAACTGCCGAACAACGCGCTAGAGCTCAAAACGACAGTATAATAGCGTGCGGAACCGATAGTTAATTCATGGTCAGACTCTTCAATATAAAGGGCTCTTTGATGTACTTTGTAATCACCAATTTAATGAATTTTTCTTTAGAAATATTCTTCTTCAGGTAATTCTCTCTCTTCCTTGAATTTGAATGTCACCCCAAACCTTGTCAATATCACTATTTTTTTTATAACGACATTTTATTTATTAGATAGCCTAGTCTATATCCACAACTGACGTGACTCCCTACCGGCGTCTATGACTGAATGACTTCGTAAGCTCAACGTAATTTTTTTCTTACTGTAGCACAGGCCTTCATCAGGCTTTCATTCCTTCGCTATGGACCGCGGCTTGACTTCGCTATCGCTTATGACTTGGTATAGAGCCGTGTAGTCGTCTTCACAAAATACATTGTGTGTCGCACAATGTCGGAGGGTTTGACACCAATCCTGTTCAAAAGTGATGACTTACTTTGATTTATTTTCTTGAATTCATAAGCATTTATCACACCCCTTTAAGTTTTTTTCCCACTTCATATCATTCGTAGATTCTCATATGTTATTCAAATGCAGGGATCGATGATAATCCAAGGTTTGAATATAACAGACTAGGAGCTAAAACAGAGGAAGCTCGAAGCTTAGCTTTGGCGATGGAAGAAGAAGAATCCAGGGAAGATAAAAGAGACGAAGAAAGACTATATGAGAAGATTTTAGTTGTTATTATGATATTTCAATTGTAATACAATCACATATATGTAACAAAACAGAGTTATAACGAAAGATTCCTTAACTACTTCTCAACTAACTCTAACTAACTTTTGGCTCCCTAACTAACTTTCGTAACTAATCACTAACTGTCACTCTTCTTTACTAAATCCATCTCACTTATACTATCAATACATCACTAATCACAAGTTGTATAACAGTACATCCCCTAAAAGATATCCTTGTCCTCAAGGATCAAAGTGAGAAAATGGAATTTTAAGCTCATTGTAGTATTACCACGTAGCATCATCAGCCGGTATGCCTTGCCATTTAACGAGCATTTGTGCCACAACCTTATTCCCCCTTTTACCATCCTTCTCTGTAAAACCAACTTTGTTTCAGAGCATAGAGGGTAAGAAATGTTGACTACTGGAGGATAAGAGCTATGATCGGGAATGGCATGACACTTCTTCAGCAAAGACACATGAACACTTGGATGGATTATGACTGATGCTGGAAGAAAAAGTGTATAGGCTACATAACCTATCCTCTTGGTCACTTGAATTGGTCCATTGAACTTAGCAACTAGGATTTAGTATGGGTGAGAAGATATGGTTGTCTACTTATAGGGTTGAACTTTCAAATACACCCAATCTCCAACTTGAAAGGATCTGTCACTCATGTGTTTGTCAGCCTGATTCTTCATCCTTAGTTGGGCTCTAGACAAATGATGTTTGAGGAGTTAAAGTTTGAGTTCCCTAGTAGTGAGAATGTTGTCCACTTCACTTGCAGCTGATTCAAATGGAGTGGTATGGATGGCTGAATGATAGTTGGTATTGTACCAATATTCAACCATAGGAAGACAGGATAGCCAGCCAGTAGGATCCTCTACACAAAAGCATCTGAGATAAGTTTCAAGCCATCTGTTTACCGCTTCTGTTTGACTATCAGATTGTGGGTGGTAGGTTGATGACATATTAAGTTTTACTCCTTGTAAAGAAAATATCTTCTACCAAAAATTGTTCAAGAAACTGTATATCTGTCGTTAGTTATGGCTTCAGGAAAACAACGTAATTTCACAATGTTATCTAAGAAAGTCTGATCCACTGTTTGTGCGGTATTTGGGTGTTTCAAGGCAAGGAAGTGAGCATACTTGCTCAACCAGTCTACAACTACCATGATAACTTCATGTCCTTTAACCTTTGGTAAACTATCAATGAAATCCATGCTAATTTGAGACTAAATAGTGTCATGCATTGGTAGAGGTGATAATAGACCAGGTGAAGCTGCTAGGTCATCCTTGTTATTTTAACACACATCACAGCCTTGTACATAATCTTTGACATCCTTCCTGAGGTCCTTCCAATAGAGAAATATTTGTAACCTTTTGAGGGTATCTTCTACTCCCGAGTGACCACCATGTAGGGTGTTGTGCCAATATGATATGATGGTCTACCTGATGGATCCTTTGCCTACAACTAGTTTAACTTTCCTTCTTAGCTGCATATTGGACCAAGTATGCTGAGGGTGTGTGATGGAATCTGCCTATAACTCTTCAATTAGCTTCTTCACCTCTAGATCCTGATCCCAGCTAGCAATAATGGACTGCAGCATCTCAAAAGTTTGAGAAAAACCCACCATGGCCAATAGTTCAGCACCATTGATTCTGGATAGTGCATCAGCCACTTTGTTTTCTACTCCTTTCTTATACTCTATGGCATAATCAAAGGGCATGAGTTTAGTTAGCCTCCTCAATTGAGTATTGGTATGAATTTTCTGCTTCATCAGGAACTTCAAAGCTTTTTGATCAGTTCTGATAATGAATGTTTGGCCCAATAAGTATTGAGACAACTTCATTACTACATGTCCAATAACAAGGAGTTCTTTCATACACAGACAAAAGAGTTGTCTTTTGAGATAAAGCCTTGCTAAGGAAGGAAATGGGGTGGCCTTCTACATCAATACTGCTCTAATGTCATACCACTAGCATCAGTTTCAACCACAAAAGTTTTGGTGAAGTCAGGTAAAGCTAAGACATGAGTTTGAGTTAGTGACATATTAAGCTCATTAAATGCCTTAGTAGCCTGTGATGACCATCCGAAACCTTCCTTCTTTAAGAGGTCAGTTAGTGGTCGGCTAAGGATACCAAAGCTTTTGATGAATCTTTTGTAGTAGCCTGCTAATCCCAAGAACCCTCCTAACTGTTTAAGGGTAGTGGGAATGGACCAATTATGTATAGCTATGATCTTCTGAGGGTCTGTTGATACACCTTCAACAATGATGAAATGCCTAAGTATTCAATCCTTTGAACACCAAAAGAACATTTACTCATATTTGCAAATAGATGATGCCTCCTCATTTCTTCAAAGACCAATTACAAGTGATATAGATGATCTTGTATACTCTTGTTGTGTATCAAGATATCATCAAAGAAAACTAGAACAAATTTCCTAAAAAATTGATGGAACATAGAGTTCATAAGACCTTGGAAGGTAGTTGGTGTATTGGATAAGTCAAAAGGCATAACAAGGTACTCATAGTGACCTGAATGAATAGTGACCCGAATGAGTCCTAAAAGTTGTTTTAGGGATGTCATTAACAACCACTCTGATGATAGCCTAATTTGACGTCAATTTTAGGAAAAGTCTCTGAACCACCTAGTTCATCCAACAAATCCTTCACAATGGGAATTGGGATTTTGTTCTTGATAGTCTGTTTGTTTAGATCCCTATAATCTACACACAACCTCCGAGTGCCATCCTTTTTACCTACCAAGACTAAAGGAGAAGCAAAGGAGCTGCAACTAGGCTGAATTATGCCTTGGTCCAACATTTGTTTCACCAAACCTTCAATGATATCCTTCTTTACTGCAGGATACCTATACGGTCTTTTGTTTATAAGTTCAGTTCAATTTTGAAGACTGAATTGGTGATCAAACATCCCTCTAGAAGACTGAACTGAAATCTTCATGTGTTCTGTTTGCTCAGCCAACTCCAATATCTGTTCTGAATTTTAAAACTCTCAGCATTTTCATATTACTCAAGATCCAACAGTTCTTCAACTTCTAATGCATAAACTTGCTTAAGGTTCTTGCATTTGTGACTATGCAAATACTTCTCATTGAAGAAGTAGCACAATCCTTTGGCTCTTTTTCCATTGGCTTCTTTTGTTGAATCCTCCATTAAAAGCTGGTTGTTGATCCTTTTGGGGAGCAGGTAAGTCCAACAATGGTTTGTTCTGGAATCTTTGGTCCATATTCCTTTTAAAATTTGTAGTTTGAGCTGGAGGTAATGATATCATTTGTATAATCTCTTTTGTTTGAGCATCTATGTAGGCTTCTTGCATCCTGGTTGCCTTAAATTCTTGAGCAAGAGACACGAGGTTGGTCGTTTTCACTGCTATGTTTAGCTGCTCTTTCAATCCTCCTATGAAACAACTGATTGCATTTTCCTATAATAAGTTCACCTTTGTAAGACTCCTTTCAAAAGTTGTATGATAATCCTTCATATGCCAATTTGAACAATCTTCTTCAATTCCTCCATAGGATCATCATAACTCTCTCCAATTTTTTCAGCCATAACATACTTAGTCCAAGTGGGTGGTTGAGTCTAACTCCTATACTTCATAAAAGCCTGATGCCACTCCATATCTTCACCTTCTAAGTGCAGAGAAGCCACCTTGTCTCTTTCTTCAGCTGGCACTCGATCGATTTGGAAAAATTGTTCTGCCTTGAACAACTATAATTTGAAATCATTTTCAAAAAATCAAGAAAAATAAAATCTGAGTATACTTGGAGTAATTCCTACCATCTACTTGATTTCTTTCCTCGTCGACATGATACCTTTCAGATGAATACTTGTTGTTGGATCTGGATTTTGATCCACTAGGACCAATTGCATCATCTCCATTTCTTTTCGTAAAGCTCATCATTTATTTCTTCAATTCACCCAATTTCTGATCCAAGCCCTTCAAGTGAGCAACTTCACCAACTAAAGAGCGTTCTGTAGAAATCAACTCCTTCATCAATCCCTAAGATCACCCGGTTCTGTCCTCGAATTTTCAACAGATTTACCATCTTTCGTCATTTTTATCTCCGAGAATCAACATCTCTGATACCATTGTTATTCAAATTCAAGGATCGATGATAAACTGAGGTTTGAATATAGCAGACTAGGAGCTAAAACAGAGTAATATCGAAGCTTCGGTATGGTAATGGAAGAAGAAGAAGAATCGAGGGAAGAGAAGAGAGAAGAAGAGAGACTGTATGCGAAGATTGTAGTTGTTACTATGATACCACAATTGTAATACAATCACATATATGTAATGAAATGAGCTGTAATGAAAGATTCGTTTTAATTACTTCACAACTAACTCTAACTAACTTTTGGCGCCTTAACTAATTTTCGGAACTAACCATCAATTGTCACTCTTCTTTATTAATTCCAGCTCATTATACTATTAATATATCACTAGTCTTAGGGTACACGCGTTGCACGTGTATCCTATTTCAATGAGTATAAAGTTTTAAAAATTATAATTAAAATATAAAATAAAATTAAAGAAAAAGTGTAAATTCTTAAAAATAATGATCGTTGATCCTATTTAGCTAACTCGATAATAAAAACTATTATGCCGCATAGAAAGTACTCAGTCATCTCAGTTAATATATTCAAATAAAAATTTACTCCATTTATATAATTTTATTCGATTTCACAAGTTATCTTTTATTTATTTATAATACTTCCTTCTTAGCTTTTAGGCATGTATTTTGTGCGTGTACCACATATCAATGAGTACATAATTTTAAGAATTATTAAATAATGCATTTGGATAACAAAATAAAAAAGTATAAGTTTATGAAAATAATGAAAGTTAATTCTATTTAGCTAGCTCAATATAGGAAGAAATATATTTCATTATGAATTTTCGAGTTCTCCCTAATTATCATAGTTATCTTATTTTCTTTTATACTTAATCATTATTTGTTATTAATTGTTGGGTGTAGTTTTCACATTTTATACCTAAAAAAATTGGTTGAAGAGAAAACAATTTTTTGTGTATGATATAAAAATTATACAAATATAATATCAACCAAATTATAGCTATGTTATATTATTCAAAATTCTTAGCTTTGTAAAATTTTATATATCAGGACTTCTAACATAGTTCGGATAAGATAGGATTTAATAAATAAGTTTTTTGTTTTATTTTTTACTTTTGGATATGAAATCAATTTTGTTTCAAAACCACGTATCTTTTTCTTCTTGATATTGATGTCCAAAATATTAGGAGTTTCGAAAAGTACAATACAAAAGATTTAATAAGCAATAATTTTTATTGATACCAAAAGTATTAAATATTATTTAAAAAATTAAATAATATTTTAATCAATGTGTAATATATATTTAAAGGGAAAAGATGAACAATGTATAGATATAGATAAATCAATATTAATCAACATTGTTGCAACAAAAATTGCATTACTACATATATATTTTGTGACGTGAGAATTATCCTTCGCCAAAAAGTTTACAATTATAGAAAGGCATATGATGAAATCATTGTGATTTTCGATATTATTTGAGTTAAGTGTTAATGTAAAATAAACGTGCAATAGGTCTTTTATTATTTTTATTTTTTATTTTGTTTATTTGATTAAAAAATTAAAAAAATCCTATCTCTTCTTTCACTCTGTCATATCACATGTTATTCTGAATAATTGAATTGATAAGCATATTTGAATAAAAAATTTAATAGTATATCCACGTATATTTATTTAGCAAATATGATGAATTTTGACTTTGAAACTAATACATATCGATTAGTTAGTTCCAATATTAAGTATACAATTATCTTTAAACTTTTTAAAAAGTGTGAATATATATTTGTAGTAACTTGATTTTGCAATTAACTAAAACTAATTTAAGCTAATTGCGATCTCCTAAAGAGTCATAAAATTAACGTGAAAGATATTAATTATAGTACTTCAAACAAGGAAATAATTTGTACAATGTAAAACTTAATAGATTATAAATTTTCAAATATTAGAAGTTTCAATCGAGTTCAAATAAGGAAGGATTTAAGGTCCAAAATTTTAGGTGATTTAAATTTCTAATTATAGAAAAATAATGAAATGACTATTTTATTTAGAGCAAAATTAATTTTTAAAGGGTAAAAAGGGCGAACGACATTTCGCTAAGAGGCCTTCATGCTTTTAATATAGTATCGATAGATATAGATTAATCACAGTTTGTATAACATCATCATTCATTTTACTTTTTTCTTCTTCTTCATATCATAGACACGTTATTTTGCAGCTTTCGATTACAAAGTAACTCTCATACTCCCTTATTACTATCCTTCAAAACAATATATTTTGTAGCCATGTAAACAGCTTTGCAAATAGAAACATCTAATATTTATTGGCACTCTCCTGAGATTCAGCCCTTTTGTGTTCGTTCTTTAAAAAAATCATCTAATACTTGTGTCTACTTGTTAGATGCATGTGGCTTGTGTTTTTGTTTGTTCCTAACTGCTTGCATATATATATTGGTCTCTCACTCTTACAGTTCACATTTTATACTTACTGTGTTAGATTTCACCATCTCTTGGCTATAACTCATTTCCTTGACGAGGAGGTTACCCTTACTAATTCTTGTACATGATGTGTCTATCATTTTACAGGCAAGTTCTAACTACATCTTAAGGATCAATTTCTAGCTTATTAACTTGGATAAATAAATCATTACCTCGTCTTAGAACTTTCTTTAGACATATATATAGATATATCTTCCTCGTGTGTGATGATTGTTCACCTATCGTATGTGTAACTTGGCTCCAACATAACTTGCAAACTATTCTTTAATCTTATTGCTACAATATATTTAAGGTTTTATCGGTTGAATGGAGAGGCGGAACCAGGATTCCAAGTTTATGAGTTCAAGATCCTAATCTTTTTAAGTTAATGGGTTCTAAATTAATAATTTGTACACATTTAATGCTAATTGTAAGACAAATACATAATTTGAATAGAAGTTAGGTTCGGCTGAAAGTGTAACTGACAATGTGGCTCCGCCACTGATTGCACGTGCGAAAATGACTACTTGCCGCTGTGGTATATTGATATTATATATACCTCTAAACGTTGCGAAATTTTGTTTTCCCCTTTCAATTTACATGTAAAGATTCTTACTGGGATTTCATCACTAAACTCGTCAGTGGATAAACACTTATATTTATGCTAGCAACATCTCATTATCTGAAGAAGAATCCAACGTACCTACATAGTTCAAGCCTAATCCCTGTTTGGTCTTATCTTAAGAATTTTTTTCTTAATTCTTTGTGACCATAATTGCTTCAAAGTCTTCTGTTAAAAGTTAGAGTAGTTCTGTCCTTTCTAAGTTTCTAATTTCTATCATTCAGCTTAGCTGTATTGTCCTCTCCATAGGGATAACCTCATGCACTATTTCTTTTTTAAATCGTGGTGTCCGGGTCGGCTTGTGCGCACCTCGGCTAATTCCATTGGGATACTTGCCATCGCTCTCACCAGCAACAGATAAAAAGAAATCACCTATTAGTATTTTTGCCCCCGCTGAAATTTGAGCAAGGGACTTCACAGTTCTGACCCACTTCATTGACCATCGTTTTCCATGCATTTTTCTCCGTATTTACTGACGGAATTTCTTTCTTGCAGCAATGGGTGCATCCTCAATAGCCCGTTTCTTTAATGATGGGCTAGGGGCGCTTTGTGCTTATTCTAAGTCTCATGAATTGCGGCGTCTACCTGATGCTTTACAACAACGTTTCGGAGTGTAAGGTGTTCTATGGTCTGGTTGCTACGGCAGTTGTGTACCTAGTTGTTGTTGGGGTTTTAAGCTATTAATGTTTGAAATAGGGTGAATAGGAAATGAAGGGAAAATGAAATATTTGAGTAATATTTGAGTTTCCCTCCTTGATTGTTCTATATGGAAAGAGGAAAAAAAATTGATGGGTATATAAGCAATTGCTCTTCTTCTAGCTCATAAAGAGTTGAGAAGAAGGCAAGCTTCGCGCCATCGTCGTCACTCGGCTTCGGCTTCGGCTTTGGTCAAATGATCAATTGATTAATTTTTGGACCAAATTTATTTGTTAATTGTAAATATTAACAAAAATGTTATTAACTATTTGGTTTAATAACAAAATATTAGCATTAAATCCATTTCAGTTATCCAATTTTCTGTTTTCTGTTTTTGTAACAGAAAATTAACTACCCTTCAATTTTCCCTCTTTATTGTTGAGTAAATAGCCATTTATGTTATGATATTTATATTATGGCCGTTTTGCAAAAACAGACATTCTGAAGAGTTGCACCTCTTCAGATTTCAGCCCAACTTTAGCTATAAATACAAGTTTTTTCTCTCAGATTTTCCATACGAATTTTCTGAGTTCTCTTCCTTTCTTCTGCATATCTTAACTTCAAAGAAAGCAAAAGTAAGTGTGATTTGCTACCGAACTTTGAGTTCGCTGAAACACTGGGGTTTGAAGTACCACTACACCAGTGTGTAATTCGTTCTATCCTGGGAGGAAATAATCAATAATTTTGGGTACTAGGAGGGGATTAAATTCCTTAAGAAAACACTGTGAATTCAGTGTGCTCGAATTGATTTTTTTATTTCGTTTACATTTCTGCTATTTTATTTTCTCCAGAATTATTTTACAAATATAGATTACTAACAAGCTTAAGGAATTTAATATATTTTATGTATTTGTGTTATACTCACTGTTTCTCGAGAGTAAAACCTTTGTGGTTTTGTACTCTATTGGAGATTAAAATCTACGTGATTTTAACGTTTGTGTCATTCTTTTACAGAAATGACGAATGACAACGGAAACCAAGCTGTTCCGATAGTAACTGCAATGCCTCAACGAGTCGAACAACACCGGCAGCATTGGTACCGGCGGAGAAACCCGAAAAAAATTTCGGGATTGATTTCATGCGCTGGCAGCAAAAGATGTTCTTCTACTTGACTACTCTAAGTCTCCAGAAGTGAATATTAAATCGAGTGCCCCATAGCAAAACACAATCTATTCCATATGAAAAATGGAAAGGAGCCTAACTTGAATTATTTTAAAGTGTGGGAGTGTTTGGANAATAATACGGTTATAGAATCAGATAATGCTGAGTTCTTTGAAAATATATATCCGTATAAAAAGGAATGTGAGTCGATTGGTGAAGGATCTAAACGACCTCGGGAAGAAACAAAAGAAAGTACACTTAATCAGGAGGATCCAAGACGTAGTAAACGTCAAAGAACATCTAATTCATTTGGACTAGATTTTGTGCCTTTCTTATTGGAAAATGAGCCTCAAACATTTAAAGAAGCTATGTCTTCTTCGGAATCATTCTTTTGGAAAGAGGAAGTTAATAGTGAAATAGAATCCATATTGAACAGCCATACATGGGAATTGGTTGATCTTCGTCTTGGAAATAAAGCGTTGGGTTCTAAATGGATCTTTAAGAGGAAAATGAAAGATGATGGCACTATTGACAAATTTTAAGGTAGACTTGTGGTCAAAGGATATAGACAACGAGAAGGTCTTGACTATTTCGATACATACTCTCCAGTTACAAGAATTACGTCCATAAGAACGTTGGTAGCGTTAGCTGCAGTTTATGGTCTTGAAATTCATCAAATGGATGTTAAGACGGCCTTCTTAAATGGAGAGTTGGAGGAAGAAATTTACATGGAACAACCTGAAGGGTTTGTGGTTCCAGGTAAAGAAAAGAAGGTATGTAGACTTGTTAAGTCCCTTTACGGACTAAAACAAGCACCCAAACAATGGCATGCAAAATTTGACCAAACAATATTGTCAAATGGTTTTAAAATAAATGAAAGTGATAAATGGGTGTACATTAAAAATGTTCCAAATCACATAGTCATTGTTTGCTTATATGTGGATGATATGCTGATAACGAGTAATGACATCGCTAACATAAATGCGACTAAGCGCATGTTAACTGGCAAGTTTGATATGAAAGACTTCGGAGTTGCTGATTTAATTCTGGGAATTAAGATCCATAAAACTTCTCATGGTATGGCATTGTCACAATCTCTTTATATTAAGACAGTACTTGAAAAATTCAAGCACTTGGGCTTTAAAGTTGCAAAGACTCCAATTGACATGAATCTNTCTGGCATTGTCACAATCTCATTATATTAAGACAGTACTTGAAAAATTCAAGCACTTGGGCTTTAAAGTTGCAAAGACTCCAAGTGACGTGAATCTTGCATTAGCAAAGAACAAAGGCCAAAGCATATCACAGTTAGATTATGCTCGTGTGTTGGGTTGATTAATGTACATCATGAATTGTACACGACCAGATATAGCTTGTGCTATAAGTAAATGGAGTAGATATACGAGCAATCCAGGTCAATCTCATTGGATGGCCATGAAACGAGTTTTTCGGTATTTAGTATATACCCAGGACTTTGCTTTGCACTACAGTAAATATCCTGCGGTCATTGAGGGATACTGTGATGCAAATTGGATCACCGAATCAACTGATTCCAAGTCTACAAGTGGATATGTATTCACTATTGGTGGAGGAGCGGTATCTTGGAAGTCGTCCAAACAAACATGTATTGCCCGCTCTACAATGGAGGCTGAGATCATAGCCTTGGATAAAGCCGGTGAAGAAGCTGAATGGCTCCGGAATTTCTTGGAAGATATTCCATTTTGGCCCAAACCGTTGGCACCAATATGCATTCATTGCGATAGTTAAGCGGCAATTGGTAGGGCTTGGAGCGTTATGTATAACGGTAAATATTGTCATATACGACGAAGACATAAAACCGTTAGGCAATTACTCTCTAGGGGAATTATCACGATTGACTATGTAAACTCAAGTGATAATGTGTCGGATCCACTTACAAAAGGCCTAACTAGAGAGGTAGTTGAGAAATCATCAAGGGGAATAAGACTATGGCCAAGAACAAGTCATAGTGGCGGTAACTCTACCTAGAAGACTGGAGATCCCAAGATCTAGGTTCAAGGAGATCAAACAAAGTCATTAATGACGGTTCAACATTGTCAACTAAACTTTTGGTCCATTCTCGTGATGAGACAATGTTCAGTACCAAGGATAAAACATTAAGGCTTTTTAATGATTTCTAAATTTGATAGGGGGTATATCAAATAGTGTATTTACGAGATGACACGTTTGGGAATCACCTATGTAAGTGTGAAGTATTAGCCGCTTCAAGGAGAATTTTGCAAGGCCAATTCTCTATGCACTTATGAAACCAGGCGGTGTTCATGGCTGAAACGAACACAACAATGAGAACCAAAGACGGTTAAGGGTTGGTTGTGTGACTTGTGGTTGTCTAGGTATACACCAAAGTTCAACGGTTCAAAGATATCAAATCTACTGATTGATCGAGTATATCCGACATAAGTTTACTACGGAAAGTTCAAAGGGATACCTACTTATCCAGATGCAATTAATCCTTGCTTGCGAATCACACAGTTTTTCATGCATATTTTCGTGATATAGCCATTCCCCATTCATGTGGGGGATTGTTGGGGTTTTAAGTTATTAATGCTTAAAATATGGTGAATGGGAAATAGAGGGAAAAATAAAATATTTGAGGTTCCCTCCTTGATTGTCCCATATGGGAAGAGGAAAAGGTTTTTGATGGGTATATAAGCAATTGTTCTTCTTCTAGCTCATAAGGAGTATAAGAAGAAGGCAAGCCTCGCGTCGTCATCGTCGTCGTCGTCGCTCGGCTCGGCTCGGCTTCGGCTTCGGATTTGAATTTGGATTTGAATTTGGTCAAATGATCGATCGATTGATTAATTTTTGGACCAAATTTATTTGTTAATAGTAAATATTAACATAAATGTTATTAAATATTTGGTTTAATAACAAAATATCTCTCTTTATTGTTGAGTAAATAGTCATTTATGTTATGACATTTATACTATGGTCGTTTTGCAAAAACAGTCATTCTGAAGAGTTGCGCCTCTTCAGATTTCAACCCAACTTTGGCTATAAATATAAGTTCATTCTCTCAGATTTTCCATACGAATTTTTTGAGTTCTCTTCCTTTCTTCTGCATGTTTTAGCTTCAAAGAAAGCAACAGTAAGTGTGATTTGCTACCGAATTTTGAGTTCGTTGAAACACTGGGGTTTGAAGTACCACTACACCAGTGTGTAATTCGTTCTATCCTGGGAGGAAATAATCCATAACCTTGGGTACTAGGAGGGGATTAAATTCCTTAAAGAAACACTATAAATTCAGTGGGCACGAATTGATTTCTTTATTTCGTTTACATTTCTATTTACGTTATTTATTTTTTCCGAACAAATGCAGATTACTAACAGTTGTATCATGTGTCATGAAACGAAAAAGTTGGAGGTTTTTGCACAAATAAAGGAAGTTTACGATCAAACTATCATCAACAAAGAACATGGAGATGCCCCACCAACGGATATCCAAAACATAGTTGAGGTAAGCGTTGTGTGCTAATTAATGTCCCTTTCTGATTTTTCCTTAGTGATATTTTTTGTTGTTATTTGTCGTATGCATGTATCAGGAAGAGGATTCAGACGTATATGATAATTAAATGGACGGGGAATGGATGACGTTAGAAAAATATCGATGATTTTTAAAGATGAAGTGATAGAAGACCTGAAATCTGACATGCCTTCAAAGTACTTAGTCCTGCTAGCTGTTGATATTTGCTGTTGTTGCTACCTCAATTTTTCTTCCACTTTCTTCAGAACTACTCTCTTCTAGTTCATCACAAATTATAGCATAAAAATTAACGATGTAAAGTAGATCTCAGGTGAGCCTAGTGACTAAAAATATCACCTTTTGTTTTACTGTGAAGGGTAATTTTCGTTCTGAATTATGTTTTTTTTTTTTTCTTAAGCTTCAAAATCGTATCAACTTTTATATGATTTGATTCATAAGGAAGATTTCGACTTGTTATATCAAATGTCCACGTACAAAATGGGATTTCAAGAATTTGTTTCTTCACATGGAGTCGGAATAATAATATGATGCACACACAAATGTTTTCAAACATTCGCTGGTTCCTGCATGGGGTACGTGGTAAAAGTTCTACTACTAAAAAATACAGGACAACATTTATTATACGATGAATAGTACAACGATTTTATATTCTTACGTATTATAATAACAATAATTAATCTTTTCAAAAAGACATAATACGAACACAATGGAAGCTAGGGAATAAACTCGTCTAGGTGATACCAACTACTAGTTGGAATTACAACTTAATTAGTCGTTTGTTATTAACCTTACTTTACGTCTGGTGGTTTGTAAAGAGTCCCTTAATGTGTAAATGTCAATATAAGAATAAGTATGGAATTAAGAAAATCTCCATCATTAGTGCACCCTTAATTTGCCTTAATCCTGTAAAGAAGAAAGTAAATAAATAAGATCAATTTTGCCAATTTAAGTAATTCTCGAGTATGGTTGATATCTTTTCCTTAGCTTACAGTATTTTTAATATGCATATTGATGAAATTTATCAGTCGTGTTGTAGGAGTATTCATTAATGGTACTTTATCCATTAAAAAAATGGGGTGGATAATGAACTTTTTAAAAACGGGTCGAATATGGATATGAACCATATTATCCACTTAGAAAACAGTTAACCAAATGGATACCTAATAAATAACTAATGCGTTTAACTTTTACATTTGTAAAGCCTTAAATTGGGAGTTCCTGAAGTTTAGGAGACTAGGAATTCTCCCAAAAGTGATAATATTCAATAAACCATGGACAATATGAATATTCATATTTTTCGCCGGATATGAATACCCATTTTTTAATGACAAAATTACAGAATAATGCACTCCATAAGTTGACCTTGCACTTTGTCAGACCAGTTACAAGTTTGCAAATGTATAGCCAAATATCAATTAGATCTTCTCTTTTCTCATTCCCTCTAATTATAACAAACTCATTAATTCCTACCTACCCTGTTGTAGCTCTCCCCTCATTTTTCACCCATAAATATTTAATTTAATTAATAAAAAGGAATCATATGCGAACAAAACTGAAAACAAAAATCAGCTCCCCATTTTTAGTGTAACCATTGATCGAGTCACTCAATCAACACTCATTCGTGCCTTCTTCCATAACCAATACTTCTCTGATTTTTTTTTTGATTTTGTATATCTTTAGATTTATACATACCTATCACAACTACAAAACGCAAAAACGGATGCGATAAACCTAAAATCTCATCTCCTTTAATGCTAATCTCGTTAAATTTCGATAATGATTTTGTGAGAAATTTGGAGTGGGTATTGTTTGAACTTATTACAAATAGTCTAATTAGGTTGTATACAAAGTTTAAAGTTATTTGCTGGAGATTTGGACTAGTTTTATACAAGAATTGCAAGTGAAAATCGTACAAAAATTTCGTCAGAGATGCTTATACACTTTTATACAATGCTATACACTTTTATATAATGCTATACATTATGTATATAGTTGTATAAAAGTGTATAAAGATGTATAATCACAGAGTGAAATATTCTTTATACACTATGTATATAGATGTATAAGAAGAATGAGAAGAAGAAAAAAATGCGAGAAATTCACCAAATACCTGTAAATAATGTATCAACCTTGTATATAATAGTGTATAAGTGGTGTTTATACACTATATATTATACACTATTTATACAATATTATACATTATTATACAAATGAATCATATTAATGGAGCTTCACGTGTTCTTCTTCTTCCTTGGACATCCTCTAAAATTTAACTCAAACATAGCCTAAATGTACTTCAAATCACTTGAAATTTAAGTTTTGAACTAAGATGATTCCAATCAATTGGGACAACACCCATTCCAAATAACTAATAAATCGGAAAACTAAATTTCTGAAATCGAATCTTCGAACCACCTGTAATGGTAACTTTTATTTTTCAAATCCTTAGTTAACCATTGGAATCCGGAAAAGAATTGAAGGAGAATAACAATAGTAGAGAAATTTTGTGGTGCAAAGGCTGACACGGGAAGAAGAAGAAGAACGAAGAAAAAAAGGGGAACGAAGAAAAAAGGGGTGGGCTAACTGGTGAAAAGTAATTTTCAGATTATGTACAACCTGAGCTACACTAGGTAAGAGCTTCAAACGTGGGCCATTTTCTGATGGGTTGTTGGGCCAAGTGACAAGAGATGTAATTCCTCCTTTTTTTATTCGTCTCAGATACGGATCAGGTCGAATAATTTATTCGTTTTTTGAATTACCCGTTTTCGACACACTCATATCCGGCCCGTTTTCCACCCCTAGTCTAGATTAAAGCATAGTTCTGTTGTTAATTGATTACATAGCACTAACAAGGATAGGAAGTGCATTGACACAAAATCTAAAAGATTTTCAGAATCCAGTGATTGACAATTGAATAGAAGGAAGTAGTAGTACTAAGTTTCCTTATCATCCTTAACTTTTAGTATGTGGATTGTTGGGTTATATCATGTCAAGGTTGGCACTCGGATCCATCAAATCCACTAAGGTATTTTTCAGTTTGTCACCAACCAAAGTACATCACTTCATGGCCAACATATACATACTATCAACCTTTTGATCCCATCAGTAGATTGTCCACTGTAATAACTTAGTGGCTCAACATGCCACACAAATGGGGAAGGAGTTGAATATATCTAAGATCCAAGTTTTGCATGTGAACAAGACACTTTTAAGTGTCACAATATGTATTGCTACAAGCATTTTGGATCTTCAACTATAAATAGCTTATCATTATCTCTTATCACTTCAATAGAGTCAATTTCTGATCCTTCTTCATCTGTCACCAATGCAGCATTTGTTGCATCAAATCCAAATTTCTGACCTGTACAACACACAGATCACCAATGACTAATTTGTTTAGCGTTTTATCACACGTATGACCGATGTACTTAGGTTTAAAAGATCGAAAAACTGCATAGTAGTAAGTAGTATAGTTCATTGCACAAGTACCTGCAATGATCTTGAGCTCTGCAAGTGAATTTGGAAGAATAATTAATTTCCCAGGTTCACTGCAATGAGTTCTTTTTCTTATCACAGGATGGCCTTTGTATATGCTAACTCTAAAACACGATTGATCCCTCCTAGTACTTCCCGAGTTGTACTTCTGCTCTTGTTCGCGCCACTTTTGAGCAACTTCATCCATTGTGTCGGGGACTATAACCCTGTGCCCTACTTCTCGTTTTTGCAGCATCTCGCTTAGGTTCATCGAAGAAAGCTTGTGCTTAAATTTATCATTAATCTCGGCTCCATTCATTAGAAGTAGATTTACCATGTCTTCATGATTTTCTTCCAATGCAACATGGATAGCAGTTGATCCGTGGCGATCTTTTGAGTCAACTATTAATCCATGTTTTAGGAGTTCTTTCATCACTGTTAAGTCATTTCTCTTAGCTGCTGTGCATAAGAGTTCACCAGCAACATAGGGATCGGAGACAGAAGCCCAATGGTATAATATCCGAAATGTTGAATGTTGTTTTGCTGCTATAGCTTCCCACAATGCGGTGTTACCATTTACATCTGCATTTTATGGTATTTTCAAGACATTACTTAGCCAACAACTAGCCTTGTCAAACATTCTAGCTTGTTGAAGTTTACAATCGTGTATATATATATATATATCGAGGATGACTTACCTCGGAGGTGTATGTTACATCCATGTCTAAGAAGAACCATTACACACTCTTCGTGCCCTTTCGATGCTGCTATGTGCTAATGCATCAGAAAGAGAAATACAAAGTCATAAACTGTGAAGGAGAAACTAATGTTATTGGCAGCAAAAAACAGGTAAACTGAACACAAAATCTTCTTTTTCGAGTACATGTAGGCCACGAGGGGACATACCACTGGAGTTCTTCCTTGGGCGTCTCCAATATCAGGATCTAATCTGGCCTTGAGAAGTTCCTCAAGAAAAGTAGCATTACCTGTACTAGCAACAGTTAGCAAATTAACAGACATGTTTGGATCACCATTTTCTGCCCCAACTTCATGAAATAAATCTCCAAGCTTTAAATCCCTGAGCTTCTTGTGATACTGCAATTACCATACCATAGGTAAAATATTAGGATTCATCTCTAAATCGGCCGTTGGTAAGATCACTTAGTCTTTCCACTAACCTGAAGGAAGTTCTTGATCATTATGAGATTATCTTCTTGTCTAGTTTTCATTGCTTCAATCAAAGAAGTTGTTCTTATCTTCAAGAGTTGTGAAAGTGTCTTGGTTCGATACGTGTAGCTCTGAGGCCTACAACAAAATGCCCCAACTTCTCCTAACATATCTCCAGATTTGAATGTCCAAACAACCTTCTCATTTTCCATCTCACACTCAATCATTTCCACCTCCCCTGACACTATGATGTATACCTCATCTGGCGATTCATTCTGCATTATTACATCCTCTCTTGGGGGTATGTACTCAGCCTTCGTATCTGCAACCTGCATATTCAACAGTTAGACCACAAAAAATGTATATAACAATTTTTTAAAAACAAAAGTGATATCTTACCAAAAGTAACAGAATTTCCCTGGAGACACCCTTGAAAAGATAAACCTTCTCCACTGTTGGTAAAAACAAATGGTGCCTAATGCTTTTGCAGATTGTCTTGGGAAGTTGTTCAATCAATTGCTGCTGGTTTAGGCTCTCTGCCCTGAATCTTAAACACATATAAGCCAATATTTGCTCTTTCAATCTTGGAGGCAACCTATTTCGACACACGAAATTTGATGCTGCCTCAATGCTATTTCTCTGCAACATACCATAAGAAATCACTCACATCTCATTTATTTAGTGATGATTCTGATAGAGGCGGATCCAGAATTTGAAAAACATTGGATACACGGTCTAATATATACATAAATATAAAGTACTAGATCCACCTCTAATGATGAAATATACACTTGACAATGCAAAGAAAAGCAAAGAACTTACGAATTCCATGGTACGACGAGTTCCTTCAACGACTAAATTGGTCATATTGCCAATAATATAAGCAGTGAGGCCAAGATTGAAGAGCATGTAGAAAATGATGAAGACCATTTCCAAAGTGTTGACAGCATGGAGATCACCATAACCAACTGTTGTCATGGTAGTAATGGACCAATATAAAGCTGCTATGTACCTAATAAGAAGACTTGTCTCCTTGTAATTTGGATTCATAGCTCCTAACCAAGTATCTCCTTGGTGTGGATATCTATCAGCTAGCAAATAGTAGAGGCATCCAGCACAGTGCACTGTCAATAGTGTTACCTGTTACATGCCAGTCACAATAGTGAAATTCAGGTCGTCTAAAAGATAACTAAAGGCGACGTCAATAATAAATGTGATTAGAGAACCTTAATGCAGTAACTTGCTGTAACATGTTTAACCATACTGATAGTAAAAAAAAAAGGAAAAAAAGGCAGCCCGATGCACAAAGCATCTCGCATTCACACAGGGTCCGGGGAAGGACCACACCCAAGGAGTATGATGTAGATAGTCTACGCTAATACAAGCATTAGTGGCTGCTTCCACGGCTCGAGGCCCCGACTAATTGGTCACACACAAACAACCATACTAATAGTGTTAAAAAACGAATTTACATTGTCACTTTATGTAAGTTATATCCTTTTTCTTATAGTACTTACAAATAGAAGCCTGGCACATCTGACCCAAAAATAGCTGAATCTCATGTCCTTTTCAAGTCTGTCAGCAATAAATAAAAGAGAGTTTAATTGTTTTAAAATAGTTATATGAGTCTTAATCTGTTCAAGTGCCATATAAATAATAAAGTAATAACAATGAATTACTAGTATAAAAATGAGAAATGAAAGAAAACAGACCTGGTAAAAAACTGTTTAACCCTGCGAAGACGCCAAAATCTGAGCATTCCTAGAACTGAGTAAGAAACACCAATTTGGTGTTTGCCAGTGAAAATCAAAGCAAGAAGGTCGAATGGTATGGTTGAGGCAACATCCATCATAAACCATGTAGATATATATCTGTATTATTATCATCATTATCAATCATATAATTAACTATCCACTTGCTAGTAAAAGAAAAACTCTTAACTACATGCTACAATGCAAAACTTATAGCAATACTACTTTACACTTTTTTCTTTGACATAGGTGGACCATGAAAAGAGAAAATGAAAAGGGATTGTAAATACGAACCACACGTAGTCACTTCGTAATATGGTAAATATTTACCTATACAGAATATATATATCAATCCAATAAATAGATAACGTATGTCGGGGCAAATGCACATATAACCATTCTCAGGGATGCTATTTAGAGATTAGCCGTAACTTATTTTGTTCTGAAATTTTAAACTAAAAATCTTAACTTCGGGACAATTCAAAATATTTTTTGTCTTGAAAATTTGAATTAAAAAACTAAAATGCAAAACACACTGGCTAATTCCTAAATACAACCCTATAAAGTGCTACCTGGTGTCATTTTTACACGCAGGGGTGTATCTAGAGTACAGAGTATGGGTTTCCGGGAACCCAGTAACTTTTGCGTAGACCTTGTATTTTTATTAAAAAATTTACTAAAAATCTATCAATATGTAATTGTGAACCCAGTTATTATGGCATATTAATTCGAGATTGCAACAGGAACTCATAAACTTCAAATCCTGAATCTGCCTCTGTTTACACGTATGTCTTACAAACATGGTTATCACTAAACCGCATATTTTAATATCACCAACAATATATCCTCTATTGTTTTATCATTATTATTCTTAGATAAGGAAATTCAAGTATAAGGAAGAATACTTTCTTTATAATTGAGTGATTAAACGAATTGTTCGATTACGTACATTTGAGTAAAACTAAAAGTTGCTCGAAGTTAGAGATTCTATTTTATTTGCACGACAACAAACTGCATGTTTTATTATCTTCCTTCTTTTACTTTTTTTCTTTAAATTATTATGTGACTTTATGACAAAATAACTTATGAACTTAAATATCAAGATCTGTTGACTCTTCAACTTATATATGCTTCAAATACACTCTGACATTTTTATAATTGTCATCCTTTATAGCAACACTTTATTATAACGGTCAAATTTTCTTTAAAACTAATATTTATATTATATTATAATGTATATTCTCTACAACAACATTTTATTATAAATCGTAAAAAGCTATGAAGCATTACTAGTGGACTATTTGTCAGGTCAAACTTTGGCCAAAAGGTAGAGGCTTTGGCAGGTGGCATATGCCATATGGTTCATATTGGTGTTGGGTTATATTGCTCGGAGATTTTCTTGAAATTATTTTCATGCGACCACCTTTCCTCTTGTAGCCAAAAGATTATTCTAAATTCTCAAAGTGGAAACAAAAGTGGGTTGTGAGTTGTTTATTGTTAATTATTTTTGTATATTTAATTTGTGTTGGGGTGGGCGTGGCGTGGGGTAGGGGAAGATCTACTAGAATAAAATATTTAGTCAAATTGTTAGAGAATAAAAGAATATATAGATTTTGATATCTTCTAATCATTGAACAACCAAATGTTGCCAAATGGGGCTTCCACTTTACCATGCAAAAGAGTTCTAGAAGAATATCTATCTTTGTAGAATTAAAAATTCACGCTGCTTTATACGTTTTTTGACCTTAAAAAAAGAGAAAAAGAATACGGGTCAATTAATTATTTTAAATTGTGCAAGACAAAATAACCTTTCTTTCTATTCTTGATACATTCGAATAATCTAGTTTTCTGATTCTATAGAGTTAACCCAAAGGAGAAAATAAAACCTGAGGATTCTATGTGTGCAACATTTGAACACNACAAAGAAAAAGCACTCAAGGATAACTCAATCATTAGGAAAATAATTGGTATTCTATATCAACCACATTAGGCAAATCAAAAGGGTTAGTGGGTCCAATTATACCTCTAGAATGCATTTTCACCTACGTGGGGTCAGAATGACCAATCATGTACAGATTCTTTGCTATATATTATGATCACACATATATATATATATATATATATATGTGTGATCATAATATATAGCAAAGAATCTGTACATGATTGGTCATTCTGACCCCACGTAGGTGAAAATGCATTCTAGAGGTATAATTGGACCCACTAACCCTTTTGATTTGCCTAATGTGGTTGATATAGAATACCAATTATTTTCCTAATGATTGAGTTATCCTTGAGTGCTTTTTCTTTGTGGGTGATACTCGGTAGCAGGGGCGAGCCACCTTTTGCTAAGGGTGAACATTACGAAAAAATGCACTTTGTATATAAGTAAAATATTAATTTTAGATGTAGAAGATATATATTGAACACCTTTTATTGGAAAAATTATTTTTACTTTTGTTAAGTTTGAACATCCTTGGAAACATTTTTGACTTCGTCACTGCTCCGTAGCTAGCTAGGTTAAGACTTTTGTAGCCAACCGACGTTTTGCCGTTGACAAACAAAATGGTGTGAAAAATGCTTAGAAAACAACTTCAAAAAAAAAATTAAAAAAAAAAAGGAGTTGTTATCAGTAGAATTTAATCAGTGATAGCATGTTATTATACTAGTTTTTTTCCTAAAATAAATTGTCTGTTGTCGCATGTCAACATAACCTGAGAGTGTAAAAAGTCTATACACCGTCACTTAAAGAAACTTAAACTTGTATTCTACTCTCACATGTTACATTATATTGATAATATCATATTTTAAAATTCTGTAAAATCGTGTAAGAATATACATACCTGGTAGCAATTCTTCTCCTGTCACGTACGAGAAGCTGAGTGGTCGTATCAATATAGGCAACAAAGAAAGTCAAGATGATATCAACAGCAAAGAAGAGATCAACAACGTTGTCTGCGAAGTAGAGCGCTCTGTTTGGGTTGGAGTGCATGAATGCTATCTCAAATGGACATACCCATACAGAATACGCCACCATTACTACCATTAGCGTCTCCCAACACCTGCATGTATACACAATAAAATTTTAGTTTTGATAGTACTGGATGTACGGTAAAATTTACCTTAGGACCACGATCGTTTTAATCAATGTAACTAATGATGTCTGACATGATATTTAACATTAAGTCATCCCTTTGAATCTTAGAACGAGATTCTTGAAATAATTAGTAGCACCTAAATTTAAAAAGTCGCCAAGTCGATTCAAGTAATAAATCTCAATAAAAAGAGTCTCAATTGGTTTACTCTTCGCTGTAGTAGTGTGACATAAAAAGCGACTTGTCCAATCTTAATTAATAAAGCGACTTGACTTTTTCCAGAGGGGGAAAAAAGAAGCTTTTATTAGGATTAAACTAAGTTATAGCTCTAGAAATGTTAAATTTTAATACACAAAATCTTCTAGTAGTTGGTACGTACTATTTTTGACTCAAAAATTGCAAGAAGTGAGACTAGACGGTTAATACATCTATACAACTTCAATTTCATTCTCTTTTCTTTCTTCTTGCCACTCCCTTTTTTATTCTCTCACTTAAGAACATATTCTTGGGGTTGCCAAGAAAATATAACGATTTATAATGAATTTTGTCCACTTGGTAGACAGGGGCGAAGCTATGTATGGTCAAGGCTGGTCAACTGAACACCCTTCCCAAAAAGTATACTATATATAGGATAAAATTTGTTGTTAATTTAGAAAATAGATTTTGAATATCCTTTTTGAATTTCCTGGTTGCGCCATTGTTGGTAGGTGATCTGAAAGAGTAAAATATTTTATTCACTGTACTCGATATATAGAAGTTATACTAACCTGTATCTTGAATCCATAGGGGTGATGATCTTGCCTTTCTGTTGAGTTTGATTCTGGTTGTAACCATTGGAACCAAGAGGAGGTAGAATGAGCTTTGACAGGTTTCGAAAACTGAGTTCATCTGAATTAGTACCCGAATTATTGCTACTCCCATGGCTATTATCTTCCACATGTTGGTCTTTAATTTGGCTATCTTCAATTATCATGTTTTTTGTGGAGCTATTGTATAAACCATAAGATGAATGGCTCATTTGCATATTGGCAAAGAGATATATGAGCACACACAAAAAAGCTAAAAAACGTACTTGTGGGGTAAATAAAGTTAGATGAATAATTGCAAAGGAAGAGTAGGAAGAGAAGTACTATTTTGGTTGGTGTAAATGGTGTAGGTGATTATATAAACTCATGATAAAATTGAGGTGTGTGAGAAAAGAATGGAATGTGGACCTTTTTTTTTGTGGTCCTATATTTATGTCAGAAGTGACCTTTGAAAGATGCTATAGGAAATTTAATTGCCTTAGTGTGAAATTGGACCCTTTGAAAAATGATAAAGAAATTGCCTTAGTGAGAAATTAATTAACTCCACCTGCTAGGTAGTGTTATTTGATTGATTTTTATTTATGATAAGGTTATCAATGTAAATCAGATGGTTGGAGAGATGTGATATTATGTCCTATACGTAAATTAGTGCAATGAGGGCCCTGTCCTTTTCAACACGCACCCCCACATACATTTTCTGTCAATATATGGACACACATATTGTACTGAAATGTTTATTACATTATTTTATGTACGCAAATGCATTTCATGTTGACATGTAAGGCCTCTGTCTTTGTACAAGACAAATATTGGTATATGTTTTAAGATGAGATGAATTTATAGGTATGATAATGCTTATACTCAATTCTATGTCCATGCTTCCTTAAGGTGGCACTTATGAATACGATCCAATTTAATTTGAGTTTAATTTTATATTTGTACTAACGATATAGAAAGGTTATATAATCAGGTCACGTCATTAAGTATTAATCAGTAACCTGGAATAATAATAATAACTGGTCTATTATCTATAATAAGTTAAATTATACCTTGACGGTAATAGCCATAATTAAATTTAATTAAGGGAAAAAGACCATTATTGTCCCGTTTCACTTTATGTTCAAAACTCACTCTACAATTAACAAAATAAGTGGAACTGTCCCTAACCCTAACGGATAGCCAATGTGGCACCTGGCCCCGCAATAGTTTTGCCACATAGGATCCAAGTCAGCTTTCCATTAGTTCTTAGCCTAGTTTGTAACGACCTATTTCACCAAATTATATTGACCCGTTTCATTCCCTAAATAACCCTTACCTACGGCTTCTTTTTTATCCCCAAATGACACTCCATTGCTGAGAACTTAAGGTTCGACCGAAATCTTCCCAAAATTTCTCTTTTCTTCATTCGCCTCATATCTTTGGTTCATAAATGTGTCGAGGTAGTTGTTCATCACAGATAGGAGTCGATGTAGCATTATAGCCAACCACTTCACTTCGTCGACTCCAAATAACCCCAGAAGAAAATTCTACAAATGTTCGAGGCCTAAGGTTGTTTAATTTCAGTTTTCTCCTTCTTCTTTTTTGAAATTTACTGTAATTATGAAATCAAGTTTGGAGTTTTGTAATGATCAACTAAATGATCTTTTTGAATTATGGTTGACAGCCTAGTTCATATGGGTTTTGGGAATGGAAAGATGAAATCTTTCCGCAAAGTGATTGGACTAATATTAAAGATCTAACATCATCGATGGATGAGGTTAAGATGGAAAGGGACAAATTGAAGGAAGAAGTAATTTCCATGAAGGCTATACACCAATACGAAGTGAATAAAGTCATCAACTTGGAAGATAAACTTGCATAGACAAGGATGTCGCTTATGATTTCTTGGGGACTATTTCTTGGTTTTTTTGTAGCCTCAATGATGAAGTGACTTTTTTGCAAAGACAATGTTGTTGATTTTGAGTTATATATGTGTAGCTGACTTTTCGGTCAATTAAGACATGGTGTAGTAGTATTTGTCGATGTAGTAGTATTCGCTTTCCAGCTATGTGTTGCAGATTCGATGATGTTGGTGTAGTAGTATTTGTTGGTCAATTTTTTCCTTAGTGGATGATGATGGTGTAGTAGTATTTGTTGCTTTCCCTTAGTAGTATATGTTCTGCATATTTTATTATTCCAAAAGTCATGTTGAATATTGAACTAAGTCATTTAATTACTTTCAATCCAATTCTTTTGATATAAAATACAGCAGTAAATGTAAAAATGAAAAACTTACATTCCAGCCGTAAAAATGGATATAATTGGATAACTACAAAATTGAAATTGAAAAGAGAACAAAATGGACAACAATGAATTGAACATTCAACAACAAATATTCACCCTGAATCATAATGTACCAACTATCAAAATTCATAATGTGTGTTTAATAAGACAAGTGGATACCATATCATAACCTAAAAAGATGTCAAAACCTACTGTCACAATCAAAATATAAATTTTACTGTCATGGCATTAATTACAACACTTCCAAAAATTTACATCATAAAAGTTCACTAGAAGCATATTTTCATCACTTCTGCTCCTTACCACTGTTGTTTCTTGCTTGCAACTTGGTCAACCTTTGTTTGTTCAACTGATTTCTAGTGATGGCAGAATTTCCCAGCCATGTTAGCCCTTTTGCTGAGAAAGTAAGTTTTGATGGCTGACTTACACCGCCAGAATCACCAACAAATCTAATTTGCCTGGTTGCAGCTGGTACGCTTTGTTGCCTCATGTGGAGTCTTGTACTTTCCTCTGAGATACTCTTTCGTATATCGTTATGTCAGGCTCAGGTTCAAAGTTAGGGATCTCAAAATCTAGAGATTCATTGCTAGTTGGAAGTTGTGTTTGAATAGGGGTTGGCATAAACCCAAAGTTGTTGGATTCGCTAGCTTGACTGTTTTGACTTGGTCGGGGTGATGATAAATAGAAGTCATCTTCAGTTGGGATATCTGCAGCAGCTAGGGATATTGGTTGTTCATTATCAGGTTCACCCAAAAAATTTGCTTTTTTCTGCCTTCCCTTGTTTTTCCACCCATTTACTGTTTTCCTTTAGAGTGTTATTATCAACATACATAATTATGTGTTAGATGAAGACAGAATAAAATAGAAGCACAAATTCATTGTTGAAGAGACAGATTACCTTGGCACGTCCCCTAGCATTATGTCCAGGTTCTCCACATTTATTACATGTCATTACTCTCCCTTTCCTGGATTGAGACCATTGCCCTTGTCTATTGATAAGTGAGGATTTTGACTACTTATTAGCGCTTTTTAAATTTTGTTTTAGTCTATAAGCATTTAATTGTGTTCCCAAAATTGATGAAATGTGCAAAACTGTAGGAACATTGGAAGTTGGACTTCCGAGATGATATCCTACTCAAAAAGGAGTAATCAAAACACAAGGAAACAAAAGGCACAAGAGCTTATAAAGTATGGGCCGCAAAATTGCATCTGTTGCCACAAATGATGAAGGAAATCCAAGCAGACTTTCTGGAAAACAGCGGACCGCACAGGAATTGTGCGGCCGCAAACGAAGAGTTGGAGACCAGCTTCAGAGGATGAGCAAACTGCCAAGTTCAGAGTCCCTTAATATTGCGGGCCGCACTATAATTGTGCGGTCGCAGAAGTAAAGTTGCGGACCGCAGAAGACCTGAGTGTAGTCGTAGTGATAAATCTGCGAACTGCAGAAACATTGCCTCACGAACACAGTAGAGAATTGTGCGGTCGCAGAATCCCAACTCCTGCAAAATGAAGACTTCTCCGACCGTACAAGAAATTGTGTTGCCGCAGAACCTCCCGAACAGCATTTTTGTCCAAAATCTCCATCCCTGTATAAATAGACGAGTTTCACAAAACTATGTCAACTTTTGACATCATCAATTACAATAGCCGTTTTTCTTAGATTCTTTTAGTATTTTTCTATATTTTGGGATATTTTAACACAGATTTTATCATTTTAATTTTACAATATGAGTTTAATTAGCATTTCTTCTTCTATTTCTTCAATTTCAAGCATGAGTAGCTAGATTTTTACTAGGTTGTGACCCAAACCTAGTGTGTAAATCTTATAGGTGTCTAATTTAATTCTTGTTTATGACTGGGTGTTTATTATTTAGCTTTGTTCAGGCTTTAATTTGGGAATTAATGGTTGCAAACATTAGTTCATGCCTAATTGACTTAGTCTCTACTTGAGAAAGAGAGACGTAGTCTAGGGAAACTTGGCTAACAAAAAATTGGGTCAATCGAGAGATTGATACTCCCAATTAAAGGGTTCAACCTAGAGATAGTAATAGCTCGACTTGAGCTTTTATCAACCGTTTTGTGCAATACCCATTTGGACTTGAGAAATCCAAATTGGGCAAAATCACTATCTGACCTAGAGGTATTGAGCGGGTAATTGAGAGTTGATATCTATAATACACCCCGATCAACAAAAAAAGCATTAATATTTATATCTATTTATATCCCATTAGGAAAACACCTAGGTGATGGTCATAGTCCTAGAATTTTAGAGTGACCTTGTGACTCTTGTGTTGACTTAGAAAATCATCGAGCGGTTCAATAGAACCATAGTCTTGAATATGGTCGTTATGGGCCCTCAACTCTATCCTCTTTAACAATCCAGTTGTGTCAGAGGTGAGATATTTTTGTTACAAGTCCAAGTGCCTGTGCGAATGGTCTAGAACTTACCCCGAATATGTTTCAAGGCGAAATCTTAAGTTTTGCTTGGCTTGAGAGGTGATTGTAGGTTTTCCTTGACCCACTTGAATTTTTCAATTACCCACCAATGTTGTTATCCCTAGTCAACCCTTTTGAGCCTCGATCCTTTCTCATTTGATAACCATGTTACAAGTCTTTACCCATTTTGTCGTGACCCTCTTTTGGCACCCGAGCTTTCCTTAACACTCGTGTGGGACAATTGGCTAAAAACGTAATTTGGGGGAGAGACGAGGAACTTGAAAGAGGTATCAAGGCAGAAAAAGAGAGAAAAAATGATGAGAAGGAAAGGCAAGAAAAGGAAAGAACAAAAAGAAAAATGCAAAAGAAAGTGAATAAGTGGAGAAGTTGAAGGGATTCAAAGAAAAGTAACGATACAAAGCATGGAGAAATCAAAGAGGGAGAAAATAAATGTCATGATGATCAAAGAAGAGTGATGTTAAGTATCTCTAATTTCCCAAGGAAACGAAAGTGCTTCAAAAAGAATTGTCAAAGCATGAGCCGAAAACAAAAAAAATGGAGTGCTTAAGAAAAGATGAACTCGCTCTACCATAGTATATCCAACCTTAGTCCAAAAGCCTTCATTACATTCCGAAAAACCCCTACGTAATTTGAAGTCGAGTGAGCTTACATTAGTGGCGACCTACATGAGGGGCAAGACTATGGTACTTAAATTTGTACTTTTGACACTCTCTTGAGAGTGATGAGTGAACCTTATCTTTGGATTGAGTGCTAAAATTCTTAAGTGAGATAGGCAAACGGAGAGTAGAGGATGAGGATTTTGGGATCAACAATGACCTACATGAAAGAACGAGCTTTCTTGATGAATAAAGTCAACTATTTATGCTCAAGTGTCACATTAGAACTATATGTGCATAAAAGTTTAACTTTTCGCCTTGTTGATAATACATAAGTAGTGTGGGTAAGTGTTGGTCCCAATTGACGTGTGGATGACTCACCTTTGATTGACTGGAATGACCCTTAACTTGTGGAGGTGGAAACTATTATATTTGCTTGAGGACAAGCAAAAAACTTAAGTTTGGGGGAGTTGATAAATGGGGATTTTGACTACTTATTAGCGCCTTTTAGCTTTTGTTTAAGTCTAAAAGTGTTTAATTGTGTTCTAGGAACTAATGAAATGTGCAAAACTGCAGAAATGTTGGAAGTTGGAATCCCAAGATGATATCCGACTTAAAAAGGAGTAATCAAAACACAAGGCAACAAAAGGCACAAGAGTTTATAAAGTGTAGACCACAGAATTCCATTTGTTGTCGCAAATGATAAAGGAAATCCAAGCAGAATTTCTGACAAACAGCGGACCGCACAGGAATTGTGTGGCCACAAACGAAGAGCTGCAGACCAACTTCATAGGATGAACAAATTGCCAAGTTCAGAGTCCCTTCAGATTGCGGCGCACAAGAATTGTGAGGCCGCAGAAGTAAAACTGCGGACCGCAGAAGACCAAAGTGCGGCCGTAGTGATAAATTTGAGGACCACATAAACATTGCCTTGCGGCCGCAATAGATAACTGTGTGGCCGCAAAATCCCAAATCCTACAATATGAAGACTTCTGCGGACTGCACATGGAATTGTGCGGCCGCATAACCTCCCGAAGGGCATTTTTGTCCAAAATTTTTAGCCCTGTATAAATAGACGAGTTTAACAAAATTAGGTCAACTTGTGACTAGGGCTGGGCATATACTGGGTATAACCGATAGCTTGAATCAATAGAAGCATATTGGGGTATCGATATCGGGTAATTGGGTTAATGGTTCGGTAACGATTTTATATTTTTTCACTATTGGGTTATCGGTTCGGGCCACGGGTTGCCCAATTTCTTAACGGGTTAACCGATAACCCAATAAGATTTAACAAAATTAGAATTTTATCCAATTTCTAGGGTTTCATTCTCTCTTTTTCTCCTAATTTTCCCAGCCGCATTCAAGATTGAAATTTCAATGTTCACTCTTCAGACTCTGATTCAATTTTTGAACAGTTCTTCTTCAAATTTCAAATTATAACCACATTCTTAGAATCTTAGTGTAAGTTTGTATTCCAAAATTACTTCTTTGTTAAGAACAAATTTCGTTCCTTTCTTTTGAGTTTTACAATAGAGGTCGATAATAAAAATATAGGATTTTTGATTGTTTTTTATTCTTTATTTTGTGCTCATGATTTAGTACTATGTTTGTACTTGTTAATTTTAAGGTGAAATTGCTACTACTTTGTATTGTTATTAATGTATTTGGATTATTGAAGAATTAACACTATTTCAGTTGTGTTTGGACAACTTTTGAATTAATAGTACTCTTGTTTCTCATGCTACAATTGGACTCTGGAAAATGATTGATCTCTTGATTATGGTTTGGCAGGAAACCAAAAAATTGTAATTTATGTTCCTGTTAATTAATATTTCCAGTGAAATGGAGATGGAATGCTTGTTGAGTTGTAGTATCAATTTTTGAGATTACACAGATCATGAATTTTTCAAAATGAAACATTCTTCAAATATTAGTTGTGGCTAGAACGCATAATTAGGTAGTATACTTGTATTGGTAAAAAAGAGTCTCACACGTAAGCTGATTCTAGACAACTCAGCCGGCTACGTGGACAAAGGAAAATGCGACAGCTGGATATGATTCTATAAATAGGTACGTAACAAAGAGGCACAGATCAATAAACTTTCGAGTTCATCAGCCACGGGAAATTCAACCTGATTAAGACGGGGAAGAGACACGGTCAGAGTGAATCCAGACAGAGCTACGGGCAGATTCAAGGATCCTCAATTAATGATCCATACATTATGTGACCTTCATGCAATAGTTACGGTTGCCCTTTGTAACGCCTCATTAATGTAATAATTAGTCATTATGGGCGATCATTGCAAGAATCAGACGTTATATTAAGAAACTCCATATATAAAGGAAGGGAATATAACTTGTAAAGGGGATCTGGACTGCGAATACAACACACTTTACTTTTCGACGTATCATACTATTGTCTTTTACTTATACTTCCTTATTTAATATTATTTCCTTGATTATCAGTAAATCGTGTTCATCCTAAAAACGGCTTTGGTCAAAGGATCTAATTCTTTGGTTAAACAAATTGGTTCCGTTACCGGAAATCTGATAATCTTTGTTCACTTTTCCATTGATATCCTCTAAACTATGTCTAACTCCAACGACAACAACCAGCAGAGGAATGGAACCCCAGTTCCATCACCTCAAAGAACCCCCCGCGGTTCAAGGGAACCATCCCCAGAAAGATCTGATAACAACCGCTATAATAATGAGCAAACGGTAGAACAAGATCGAATAAAGCAAATGATTGCAGAGTACGTGGGACAAGCTTTGCAAGAATTTGCAAGGGGATTACCAGCAGTACCACCTACATCACTGACACCACCTCCAAACAATACAGTCACCGGGGAAAATCCTCAATCTGGATTGATAAACTCGGCAAGGGGTGACACTCCTAATGAATCTCTCGAAGCAAGACCAGGTATGACTAATAACTCTGAATTACAAAATTTACTGCTAACCATGCAGAAACAGATGAAGGAACAAAACGATCGAATCGAGCAAATTCCTGGAGTACCACCTATTATCAAAGGCATTGATGTTGATAGATATTCTCAACAACCTTGGAAACCAAGCGCAACACCCTTGCTTATACCCAAGAAGTTTAAAATGCCTGACGTTCCCAAGTATGATGGAACAACTTATCCACGCGACCATGTGACCGCTTTTACTACTGGAGTAAAGGGCAACGACTTAACTAAACAGGAGATTGAATCAGTACTTGTCAAAAAATTCGGAGAAACACTCACTAGAGGAGCCCTAACATGGTATTCTCTTCTCCCTGAAAATTCTATTGACTCTTTTGCTGAGCTTGCAGATTCGTTAATAAAAGCACACACTGGTGCACAAAAAGTTGAGAAAATAATGGAAGACATATTCAAAATAAAGCAAGGAGACACGGAACTACTCCGTGAATTTGTAGACAGGTTCTAACGAGAAAGAATGCAATTACCCAGGGTGCCTGATAATTGGGCAGCCATGGCATTTGCAATCAATCTAAATGACAAAATCTTGGAAGCCACGAGGAGACTCAAAGAAAGTCTAAGAGAATTACCATCTACAACGTGGAATGATGTATATAACAGGTACAACACTAAACTTAGAATAGAAGAAGATTCCATTGCTCGTTCGAGAGATGAAGATCATTCTAGATCCAGACGTCCTGAATCAGACAGGAGATCAGGTAAAAATAGGTACGATCCTTACTTAGGACCATCAGGACGCGAAACTCGTCCCAGGTTCGAAAATACTAGGTCAGATTATAGACCACCAAGCAGAGACGTGGGCTCATCCTCATCCAGATCCAGAAAGGATCGAGATGAACGGCCTAGAGGTAATGCCCGAGTTGGGGATCATATCTTTAATGTAAGTACTCCTGAACTTGTTTCAATATTAAGAAATATGGGAGATAAGGTCAAATTGCCCAAAGAGATGCGGTCAAACCCAAGTAAAAGGAACCTAGATTTCTGGTGTGAATTTCACAATGATCATGGACACACGACTGCAGATTGCAGATTCCTACAAGGAGAAATAGAACACTTATTGAAACAGGGCTATTTAACAGAATTGTTTAGTGATAAAGGTAAACAAGCATATATGAAGAACAGGCAGGAGCCCCCAAATCCTCTTTCTCCAAAGCGAACTGTTAACGTGATACATGGAGGAGAGGAAGTAAACGGAATAGTTTGCCAATTAGCATCGAAGGTCACAATTACCCACAGAAAGCGGGTTCGAGAAGATCCAGCTGAAGATGAAATAACCTTTGATGATGCAGATTTTGGCGGGCTAATGTTTCCCCATAACGATGCTCTGGTAATATACTTACACATTCATGACACTAACGTTAAAAGAGTGTTGATTGATCCAGGTAGTTCAGTCAATATTATCTTGTTAAGAGTCGTGGAAGAAATGCTCATGGGAAATCAAGTTATCCCAAAGGCACGAGCCATATCAGGGTTTGATAACTCAACAGCGATAACCAAGGGAGAGATCGAACTAAACATTTACGCCGAGGGAGTAACTAAGAGTGTCAAATTCCAATTCATTGATAATGGCTTATAACGTAATTATGGGAAGGCCCTGGATCCATGACATGAAAGCAGTTCCATCCACTCTTCACCAGGTAATCAAATTTCCCTCAGAATGGGGAATCAGACAAATTAAGGGTGATCAACAGGCCTCCAGAAATATAAATTCCGTAGCACTTTATAACAAAAAAGAGACGGAAGAATCGGAAGACAGAGGAATCTTCCAAACAGATGTCACTGGTCAAATAGGTACGGAAAAAGTTACTGACCAAACAGGTATGCAAGAAGTGAATGTTCAAACAGATACGGGAAGAGATACCCACGAGAAGGTGACCACGGGAGATGCGTTGGACCACATAGATGTGGACTCTAGACCGAACGTCATTCATGAACCAGAAGAAGATGAACACATCAAAACAACTACAGAAGAGCTCGAAGTTATTCCATTGTTTGAGCAAAAACCTGAACATAAGGTGTATATAGGCACGAGGTTGAGCCCCGATCGAAAAGGTACGTTAATTGATTATTTAAAGGCTAACGCGGATTTCTTTGCGTGGTCCCATTCAGATATGACAGGTATTCCACCAGAAGTGATGACTCATAAACTGAATGAAGATCCATTTTTCGTACCTGTTAAGCAGGGGGGGAAAAAAAGCAAGGACCATTAAAGAACCAAGTGATTGACGAAGAGGTACAAAAACTCTTGAAAATTGGTTTGATACGAGAGGTAACGTACCCTAATTGGTTAGCTAATACTGTGGCAGTACCTAAAAGAAATGGCAAATGGAGGGTATATGTAGATTATACAAATTTAAATAAAGCACACCCCCAAAGATTCATTCCCGTTACCACATATAGATCAAATGATTGAGTTCACCGCAGGTCATGAATTATTAAGCTTTCTAGATGCATATTCTGGTTATAATCAGATTAAAATGGATCCCTCAGACGAGGAAAAAACCTCCTTCATTACCAACATGGGGACTTACTGTTATAAAGTCATGCCTTTTGGCTTGAAAAATGCTGGAGCCATCTATCAAAGGCTGGTAACCAAGATGTTCCAAGAACATCTGGGAAAAACTATGGAAGTCTACATTGATGATATGTTGGTAAAATCAACACATGCGGAAGACCATTTCCATCACCTTTCTATTACTTTTGATATTTTACGTAGGTATAATATGAAGCTAAATCCGGAAAAAAGTGCTTTTGGTGTACAATCAGGTAAATTTTTGGGTTTCCCTGTATCAAACAAGGGAATAGAGGTAAATCCTGCTCAATTTAAAGCTATAGAAGAAATACCTTATATACTAACAAATAAAAAGGAAGTTCAAAGACTGACAGGGAGAATAGCAGCTTTGGGAAGATTTATTTCCAAGTCTTCCGAAAAGAGTTTTAAATTTTTTTCAGACCTCAAAAAGCAGAATCAGTTCAAATGGACTGAAGAATGTCAGCAGGCCCTCAAGAATTTGAAGGCTTATCTATCAAAATCTTTGTTGCTGTCAAAGCCAAAAGAAAGGGAAAGATTGTACATCTACCTAGCTGTCTCAGAAATTGTTGTATTGCCGTATTGGTAAGAGAAGATAAAGGTAAACAATCACCTGTTTATTACGTAAGTAAAACTTTACTAGATGCTGAAACCAAATATTCACATCTAGAAAAGTTAGCCTTAGCTTTAATAATGGCATCTAGAAAATTACGACCCTATTTTCAATGTCATCCAATCACTGTCGTGACTTCATATCCTTTAAGAAATATATTGCATAAGAAAGAATTGTTAGGAAGATTAGCCAAGTGGGACATAGAATTAAGTGAGCATGAAATAATATATCAGCCTAGAACTGCAATTAAGTCACAAATATTAGCTGATTTTGTTGTTGACTTTAGTAGTAACATTGCCCCTGAAGTGGAAAAGGAGTTACAACTCTTTAACGGTGCTAATACGGGTCTATGGACCCTATTTATTGATGGCTCTTCCAATATAAAAGGTGTCGGCTTAGGCATAGTCTTAATATCACCCACGAGTGAGAAGACACGACAAACTATTAAATGTTATCCTATAACTAACAATGAAGCAGAGTACGAAGCTGTTATTGCAGGCCTCGAACTAGCACGAGAACTCTCAATCGAGCAAATCGTAATCAACAGCGACTCCCAACTGGGAGTAAATCAAATGCAGGGGACTTACATCGCTCGAGAGACTCGGATGCAACAATATCTGGAAAAGGCACGAGAACTCGTAAGACAATTCAAAACATGGAAGGTAATACAAATACCTAGAGAAGAAAATGCAGAGGCATATGCATTAGCAAACCTCGCAGCAGTTACAGAAGTAACAAACAAAGACAATGCAATTGTCGTTCATCTATTCCATTCAACAATCGACCAAGACAGAAATGAGGTAACTTTCAACAATTTAACCTGGGATTGGAGAAACGAAATTCTTAATTTTTTGCAGAATGGCACCGTACCTGAAGACAAGAACACAGCT
The DNA here is from genome assembly GCA_005239495.1 of Nicotiana undulata. Lineage (NCBI taxonomy): Eukaryota > Viridiplantae > Streptophyta > Magnoliopsida > Solanales > Solanaceae > Nicotiana > Nicotiana undulata. The sequence continues at coordinate 37,230 of ML274808.1, read as the reverse complement.
CAAGCACTTCGCCGCAAAGCTGCACGGTACTGCCTCATTCGCAACTCATTATATCGCAAGATGTTTGAAGGACCCCTAGCTAAGTGCCTCGGACCTAATCAAACGGAGTTCTGATGAAAGAAGTTCATGAAGAACACTGTGGAAATCATTCAGGAGCGAGATCCTTGGTAAAAACCCTAATCAGAGCCGGGTATTATTGGCCTAAGATGGAAGAGGATGCCGAAAACTTTGTATCCAAATGCGACAGGTGCCAAACGTTCGCCAATAACATGCATCGACCGACAGAATTATTGCATCCAATCATATCTCCATTGCCCTTCACGAAATGGGGGATGGACATAGTGGGACCTCTTCCCCCAGCTAAAGGACAGGTACGGTTTTTACTCGTACTTATGAATGGGTAGAGGCGGAAGCGTTCAAACAAGTACGGGAAAAGGAAGTTAAAAGCTTCTTATGGCGAAACATAATATGCCATGTTGGGATACCAAAGGAGATCGTGTGTGATAATGGCCCACAATTCATAGATTTAACATAGATTTTATCATATTTTGGGATATTTTAACATAGATTTTATCATTTTAATTTTACAATATGAGTTTAATTAGCGTTTCTTATTCTATTTCTTCAATTTCAAGCATGAGTAGCTAGATTTTTACTAGGGTTGTTACCCAACCCTAGTGTGTAAACTTTATGGGTGTCTAATTTAATGCTTGTTTATGATTGGGTATTTATTATTTATCCTTATCCATGCTTTAATGTTTGGAATTAATGGTTGTAAATATTAGTTCATGCCTAATTGACATAGTCTCTACATGAGAAAGAAAGACTTAGTCTAGGAAAACTTGGTTAACAAGAAATTGGGTCAATCAAGAGATTGATAATCACAATTAAAGGCTTCAACTTAGAGATAGTAATAACTCGACTTGAGCTTTTATCAACCGTTTTGTGCAACGCCCATTTGGACTTGAGAAAGCTAAATTGGGCAAAATCACTCTCTGATCGAGAGGTATTGAGTGGGTAATTGAGAGTTGATAGTTATAATACACTCTGATCAACAAAATAAACATTAAGGTTGATATCCCAATAGGCAAACACCTAGGTGATAGTCATAGCCCTAGGATTTTTACAAAACTTGAAAAACGACAAAAATAATTTCTTATTTCATTTCTTAACTTCGCAATCTTATTTTAAAATAGACATAGAAACAACCCTAATTTTTGGAAGTGTAAATTGAGGTAGTTCAAACTCACGTACTACAATATATACTCATAACTCCTATATATAGCTCCCTGTGGAAATAGACCCCGACTCTTATTGGGTACTACTATTGCAATCAACTATTTTATATCCTTGATTTGAGGTGTGATTTTTCTCTCTTGTTCTTTTTACTTTTGGCATGCTAGTCATTCTTACAAACTCAGGTGGTTCCATATTCTATGAGGGGTCTATCTTCCAGAACTTTTCTCCTCTCACAGGTTGTATCGTATGAGAATAAATTTGGAGATATGCCTCTTTGGAAAGACACCAGTGAATCTCACTTAAAGGGTCAACCTTCTTGTACAATATGGCACAGATTGCATGAGGACATGGGTTACCACAAAGGTCCCATGTCCTACAAGTGCATTTTTTTGCCCCCATATTCACAATGTGCCTATCATTACCTTTTGTCACTTCATAACGTTGGTCAGCACTGCCAATCACATGAGACTTTTGTGCAATCCTCATGAATTAGTTATACAAATTTAAAGTCTTGGGACTGTATTCACTTCCCCACCCCACCACTTCAGTTTTATTAACACTCAACATATTCATAACCTTGAACCTGATCTCCTCTAGCATCTTTATTATTGGCTTGTGTCTGGATTGCAATATCCATGCGTTAAAGGACTCAATCAGGTTATTATCCACTAACTGGTTCTTTCATCCTGTATCAAAGAATGCCTTACTCGAGCAAGTAGGTGGATACTTTAACAGATCTTCAACTGCAGCCTCGTCATCCACTTGGCTCATACTCTTTAACTGATCTTGGAAGACCTCTTCATAGGTACTCCATGTTTCCCACCAAAGATATTCTTGTATTCCCATACCCCCATCTCTTGCTCCCGTTTGTTTCTATGTGTCTTACACAGAATCTGTGGTGAGCCTCAGGATGAACTCCTGAGATTGAATCAATCAGCCATGCATACTAAGGAAACAAGAATTAAAATTTCCATATACATATTGGTAAAATAATAAAATAATAAAATAATACAGTAAAGTGTTCATGCATTCTGCATATCTGATATAAAAGTGATTCCTTCATCCATCTTAAGGTCCATTGACATTTGTAGATGACTAAAAAACCAATTCCATGTGACTTTTGTTTATTTATCCACAATATCCCAAGCTAATGGATAAAAATGATTTGCAGGGTCTTGACCAACTGCCACCAAAAGTTGACCTTTAACTTTTCCTTTCAAAAAAATTCCATCCAACCCTATAAAAGCCCTCAAATCACTCTTAAACTCCATCTTCATTGCATGAAAATAGATGTACATCCTTAGGAACCTTTTCTTGCCTTCACCAAGAGTATCCTTTGATAAGTTAACAATCATATCACTTCCAGGATTACTAAACTTCAATTCATTAAGATATGCCATGAGCTTATCATATTCATCAGTAAAACTACCTTCAAGACTCTCCAAAATCATTCTCTTTTCCCTCTTACGCTTTGCCTCACTAACATTTACATTAAATTTGGCCTTCAAGCTTGCCCTAATCTCTCTAACCTTAATATTTGGATCATCTTGCAACCCTCTCTTGAAGTATGCAGCAATGGTCTTGGCATTAACTCTATGTTCTCATATGCAGGTTCACAAGTGTGCTATGAATTTAAGGTCTTGAATTCAGCCTCGCCCCCTGAAGAATTCCTAGATATGTGACGTACAAAAGGGCAGACAGCTTCACAAATGTACCTAAGGGTTGTTGGGTCACATTTAAGTTGCTCTAACCCATAATCATTTGCAAGTGAATACATATTTATCACTTTTCTATCTTCAGCAATATCTTTGAATGTCATGGACATATCCAACTCTTTATAGTTAGTCAATTTATCATTAATGCCTCACTTTTTTTGTGTAAGAAGTTTCTCTAGTCTATCAGAATCGTAGTCTGATGAAACATCATATTCATTATCATCACAATTATCACTTTAATCAAAATCAGTGGCATCTTCAAGTTCATCTGGTTCATTAGACTCATTATGATGGATTATATTAGGTACATTAATACTAGGCTCACAATCGTCTACAGAAAATATGTTAATAACATTAAACTGGTTGTTAACAAAGTCCAATAAAGTCCTAATGCCACAATCACCTTCTATTTTATAGTATGTACCACAAGGACCATTACCTATCAATTGTTGGACTCATATATACCCCAAGTTAGAAACATATTCATCCACTAAATCATTATAGGAAAGCAAGTCAGAATTAAAACCTTGCTTGGTGTGCAAAAAATTTCTTGAGTATGCCACGAGTGGTTACTTGACCCACTCTCCATGATGAAAGACCAAATCCAGCAGGACCATTGTCAATAAACTGCAGAATAAAGAATATACACATTGAAGACACGCTCACTCATTGATAAGGCTCTAAAGTAGAAGAATAGAGAAATAGCATAAGGTACTAAAGTAGAAACATAGAGAAACCAGATAATATCCTAAAGTACAAGAATAAAAAATAGAAACGGTATAAAATACGCACTAGAACCAGTCAACATAAACAAACAAAGACAAATGGACGAAACAAAATAATATTTAAACTACATAAAGTACATGTGGATATGCCACAAACAAACCAGATAAGGTACAGAGATAAAGGCATAAAGAAACAAAAGAATGTGAGGTACCACATATTGAAGAAGTCGGTCAACTTCAATAAACTAACAGATGCAGACATGGTTATAGGGGACCATACATTAACGTAACAAATAAAGTATCCCCTGCCCCACCCTCCAATAAACAACGCAGAAAAGAACAAACCAAAGCCAATACAAAAATCTGATTCACTTATTTTCTGCAAAAAAAAAAAGGAAGTTGTGACTACAAAATATTAAAATTGAAACCCTAAACCACCAAGGGTCTTTTCAATACCAAGAAAGAATAAACCAAATATGAGTCACATGCAAACAAAAAGAACAAAATTAGAGTTTAATAATAAAAAACCACATGCAAGTAAATATAAACGCAAAAGCACACATCTAGCAGCTTGAAATTATCGATGAAGAAGGGAGAAGTGAAAACTCTAACCAAGCAAGAACAATTCTGAAACCCTAACTCCAATAAACAATAGATTCGAAACCCTATGACAAATAAACTTCGGTTACATACACATATCAGCTTGAAATAATCGATAAAGAAAGGGGAAACTGAAAGCCCTAACCAAACAGGAACAAATCTGAAAGGGAAAAACCTACATACGCAACAGATTCGAAACCCTAGTAAAACTACACTTCAATTACATACAAGAAAGAGATAAAACTAACAGAAACATCAAGTTTTTCGGAATAATTTCTTACTTCTGGTTGAAATCGACACTGAAACGCAAGGATTCTACAGACGATCTTTGTTCTCTCGTTTTCTTTCAAGTACTAGAAGGATCGACCAAAAGGAACGCCTCTACTCGTTTTAGCTAGGTTATTTCTTTTATTTAGTGGGCAAACGGTTACGAGTTACAGGTTATTTGGGAGTGAAATGGGTCATTACAAACTAGGCTAAGAATTAATGGAAAGATGACTTGGATCTTATGTGGCAAAAATATTGCGGGGTCAGGTGCCATATTGGCCATCGAATAGGGTTAGGGGCAGCTCCACTTACTCTGTTAACGGTAAGATGGTTTTTGGACGTAAAGTAAAATGAAGGACATACGTGAACTATTCAATAGTACTGGGGCAATAATGGCTTTTTTCCCTATAATTAAATGCATGGCTATGTCACTGCAAGCTTAACATTTTTTTTTCACTTTAAATAGGTATATTGATTGGATTTAGTAGACATTTTCGTTGGCTACTGTAAAACAATGAAGTTTCCGAAAATGGTAGTCCTAATATGGCAATAAGATGATTTAAGCAGATGCTCTAGACTTAATTTTAAATTAGTTCCCGCATATGAGGAAATAGACTTTTTTTCTTCTTATTTTGTGGTAGGGGGAGGGTCGGCCATAGAGTAGGCGTTTTATGGGGCATTTGCATCTATACCCATTTTTTGGGTTACGTTTTAACTTACACCCGCTTTGCAAAAAAAATTGTATGTGTACCCACTTTTTCGCGTAACTTCAGGCGTAAGGGCCTGAAGTAGAAAAGGCAATCACGCAAACTTCAGCATTCTAGTAGACGGGCCTGAAGTAGCAAATTATTGAACCAAGTGTTGGCTGAAATTTTTGTTTGTAATTGTTGAACTCAAGCATTCTAGTAGCTGAAGTTTTGTTCTCTATTTGCTAAAGTTTTATTTGTAATTGTTGAACTTAAGCATTCTAGTAGCTGAAGTTTTGTTCTCTATTTGCTGGTAATTGTTGAACTTAAGCATTCTAGTAGCTGAAGGTTTGTTCTCTATTTGCTGAACTTCAGCATGTTTAGCTGAAGTTTTGTTCTATATTTGTTGAACTTCAACATATTTTTAGTTGAAGCTTTGTTATGTTTGTGATTAACTTCAGGACTGAAGTTTGTTTTGTATTTGCTGAACTTCAGCATTATACGGGCTGAATTTTTTGTTTATATTTGCTGAACTTCAGCATTATACGGGCTGAAGTTTTGTTTATATTTGCTGAACTTTAGCATTATACGGGCTGAAGTTTTTGTTTGTATTTGATGAAGTTCAGCATTCTTGGAGATTAAATACAAGAACAATGTAAACCAAATAGAGTAACAAGATCTGGATTCTGGAAAGCGACTGGGATTGACAAGCCTGTTTATTCTACTACCAAATCACAAAATCACGATTGCATCATTGGCCTCAAAAAATGTTTAGTATATTAACGAGGAAGTGATGGGAAAGGCACAAAAACTGATTGGATGATGCATGAGTTTCGCCTCCCACCAACTTGGAAGACTACTATCAAGAAAGATGGAAGAAAGGAGCGCACAAGTAGCAGGAAGAAGAAGGTGCCTGAAGTTGTAAAAATTAAGGTATATATTAAATAATTTTAAAAATACGGGTATAGGTTAAATGGGGGCGGTCAAATAGGACGCCCCATGCAATTTTTTCGCGTTTTATTAACTATTTGGCCAAAAAGATTAGATTTATAATTTTGGCTTTATATCTACTTCTAAAACGCACACAGTGGTCTTCCAATTTCGATATGTTGTTATCAACAAATACAACTGCATGGGATCTTCAGTATGCAAATTGGCTTTTATACGATTGTCTTCCACGTTCTAGACAAATAAGAAATTTGCTGGTTTAACTTTAACTGTGTTGTTGTAAGTTGTATAGGTTTATGTCCGATTGTGCAGTGACTTACATAAAACCACAACCAAACATTCAGTTCAACAATATTAATGAGAGTCACGATGTATGAATTTGACTAAGACTCTTTTTTTCTGACTCCTTTTTTTGAAAAATGACTCACTATACTCTATAAACCATACAATCCAAATCCAGAATGGAATACAATAGCAGAGCATATTCTCCAATCAAAGACACGACATTCTCATTAGCCCCAATTTGTATTCACCAGACAACGTAACATTTTATTTCCAGAACTCTTATGATTAGTTCTTTTTACTAAGAGGATGATGCTGAGAATAAGCATTTGGCAAATATATGTCAAACCTAATATTCAATTAGCCAAAAAAAACAATTAATAGAGATAAATTTCTCAAGCATCCCTAAGAGAGTGGCCCCATCTTATCCACACATTGATCTAGGGCGAGAGTTTTACATGGTTAACTGAACTTATTGTTTTGGGTCAAACTATGTATACATATAAAAAAAAAGTTAAATATCGGATACTACGATCATACTCATTTTAAAAAACCTAGATGTGCCTCTTTCTCTCGCTTGAAGAAAAGTTTAAAAAGGAGTTAAATTAAGTTTATGGATAATTTGAAGTGTGGAAATTGTGATCCCTGAGAAAGAAGATTCTAATAAAGTCCAAAGATGTTAAATCTACATCTCTGACGCTTTACTTTAATCTCTTTGGACATACAAAACAAAGGCCATATGTATAACAAGAAAGTGTTGCATTAGATGCAATCTCACAATCCTAAGGCCCCATTACCCGTCATTTTAATTAGAAATTGTTGCATTAATTATGGTCTATTCTGATGAACAGTCTCAATCCACAACTCCTATTTACCTCTCCCCTCTTCCTACCCCCCCCCCCCCCCCCCCCCCCCCCCCCCTCCAATCCCACCACCCCTATCTTCACCCCTTTTTCCGCACTTTCACCTAATTCACTTATGTGAATGACCGAAATGTATCAAATAGCAATGGAAAAAATAATTCCAACAATTTAGACCTTTCTTTGATATATATTCAGCCCAAACAATTTTGTGATTCTATTTATCATAATCCAAAGGGCTGTCCTTATCAGCAATAGGTTATGATTAATCTAGTAAATTTTATGCCTGCGCCTTCTAGTTAAATATTTCTTACTCGCCTGTTAACTATGTACAAGAAAATATGTCACACGGAAATTTCAACTTGTTGCGTCATTTTTAGATGTACTAAATGGTGTGATTTAGTACTAAATTTTACTAATTCCATCGTTGATTTATATTTATTTTTTTAAATGGTAGATGGTAAATAATATATGGTGTAGGAGTTATTACGATAATTTTCAAAAGCTACATTTACTTTAATTAAATTTGTTTGATCAGACCCAATTTGGGTTTGGAATAGCAACATGGAAATAAACTAGCAAGCAGTGACAGATTGATGAGCGAGTATACCAATCTTTTTCCAGACAGCACAACTTGTGATCAGGAATCACTCATCATCGCCCTTTTAATTTCAGTCAATTAGCATCTTTACGGAGGAAACCTCCTTTTGATGAAAAATATTTCCATATAATCAAATACCACAAAATGACTGCCCCGCCAAAAATATTTTCTCAAAAATGACTTCCGTCATACCAAATACAATAATATTATAGGAACGAGGTGGTAATAGATAAGAATGGATATATTGAAATATTAATATTCAAAATTCATTTTTATAAGATACGAGTACTTTAAAAAAATTAAGAAGTGAAAATAATGAAATCTTGAATGAATGAACAAGATACATTGAAAATAGAATAAGATTATATAATATACATAATGATGTATGTAATAATAATATACAAGGGATATATATACATATATAATGCCTATAAAATAAAATAAATATACGGGGAAAAAAAGAATTAAAATTTTTAAAATTTATAAAGCAATGTTAAATTAAGTTTTTATTGAAATAAATGAACAACAATGTATAAGTTAAATAACTATTAATGGGGTATAACTTAAAAATCAATAAAATTATAGAACACGTTGAGTGAATGTATATTTCAATTCAAGAAGAGTAGCCATCGCTTTAATATTATAGTAATTCATGAGAGTTCAATAACTTATTTGTGGCTTGATAGGTATCATTATTAGTACGCCTATATCAGTGAAATTTGGGAGAGCGTTTAGTTTTTTATGGAAGTTCTCATCTTTCCTTCTATTTTTGCTTAAATTTAGGAATTATTAACTAGCATCCCTATTTAAATGGGACTGAGTGATTTTTCTGCTAGGTAATATAATTATTTAGTTGCCATGTATGTAAAATAGCTATTGTTGCTAGGTCTTTGAAAAAATTTCTTAAATATTGGCTATTTATGTTATTTGCTAGGTATTTCATTCGAACCTCCACCCTTGTAGGCATACAGTAACTGAATGTTGTTTCGGGTACTGTAATTTTTACATCTTTTGGAACGATAGATTACACAAAGTCGCAGTAAATGAATGTGATGTCAATTGCACTCGTTTTGTATTGCATCCATAAAACAATATCGTCTTCTTGTTATCAAGTTTATCAGTCGCCGGCCTTGGAGTACTTAAATTCAAGAACGATAATAATAACGATAGTTTCATAGAGAATTACAACCTGATACACTCACACTAGAGCACTTCTCTACAAAAGCCAAAATAACTTTTGTCGGGGCTCATCGAATCCGCGGACATTGTGGTTGGGGCTGTCGGGGTGGGTTGGGGAGGGCTCAGAGTTATTTAGTTGCTCATGCCTTTCAAGTTACTGCAATGTAGTTGATCTCAATATTATCTATCAAAATTGCAGAATGTTCTGGCTTTTAACAACAAAAGTTGTATGTTTCCCTAACTGCCCCCTATGGGCCTGTGAAGGGAGACACACAAAAATTGAGATATTACCAAGTCCATATGAAGTATCTTCTGTAACTATCCATATGAGATGTCAAGCACACCTCGCTAATAGTTGGTATTCTTTTGGCACCTCATAATCCATCTAAATCTTAACTCATTTTTTTCAGAATCACTGCCTCAATAGACGCTCCAAGAAACTCTGCTCTTTAGTCTTCTACTTTGAAGCTAAGACGCACCACAACATAACATCTATCTGATGTGAAGGTGTCAAAGAATCAGGAGAACTTGCCTTGCAAATTCACAGTTCGGACTTTGATTCCTCGTCTTCTAATGGAGTATCACTAATGGTTTGTTGTGTTTCAGCAGAAGGTGCTGCCTGTTCTAGGGGATCAAAGTCTTCGCCCAAGATCTTTGCAGTAAAGCGTCTTGCTTCATAATCAAGTTCTGGCCACTCTGCTACTATCCTCTTGGCACCCTAAAGATAACAAGAAAAAGTGGAGCAAATGACACAAAGGACAAAGTGCAAGAAAAGATACGAGGTTCGAAGAAGCCAATGAGACATTCTAGGTGAGGCATACCTGGAGCTTGGGTTCCTTTGTCATGGGATTATTGCAGAGGTCTATTGTTTTTGCCTTGGGCTTTGTCGCATTACCACACCATGACTCGCACCAAAGCCATTCTTGTGGGAGTGAAAATATGGGTACAGTATGCTGAGCGTAGTTTGGAAGATCCTGATATGCAACAAGAATATTGGTCAGTAATCATCAAACAATAAATGAACAAATAAATAAAGAGCAATAAAATTATCTTAAACCTCAGCCTGATCGGAATGTCTCGACCACTTATATTGAAATATAGGAAGCAAAGAAATTTGCCACGAAAGCCTAAAATTTTGCGGAAAAATGTGGGCAGATTCCTAACTTTACACTAACATACTATGATTGGTGTAACTTGACATTGATATTTTACTTATATTAGGTCTACTTGGTTGTCCATCTAGCTTACAATATGCCTTAACACCACTGTAATCGCCATGTAAGAGCACGTATAAAGACAGAAGTGTGTGAATTACTAATTTCAAGTCGTTCAACCAAAAAAAACGAAGGGAAATTACCAACTATGTCCATTTAGAAGTAGCTCATTAAAAAAATTGGTCAATTGATAAAATATTACTGATATTAGCCAAATTAGCCAATTAGTTATTTGTAGCAAAAACATATATCGAATTTTTGCTTTGTTTTGAGTGGGTGTTATTAGAATAGATTGGGCACAACTTAAGGAGCTTGAATCTCAGTTTTGGGATGATTTGGTGAAGTTTTGAGGTGGTTTGAATCGAAAATTCGAAGTAAAAACTGAACATGATATGTGTATTGTGTATCATTTGTATATCTCATATGTATCATATTTGTATCAATTATGAAATATCCATGTATACCTGTGTGAGATACATAGGTGATACATGTTTGATACATGTGTCGCAGGAGACTTTTTTGAACTCTATTTAATTACGAATTTTGATACAAAACCAGTCCAAATCACCTCCAATCTTCCTCAAATTTTGTGTATTGACTTGAATTTCAACTATACCCATTGAAAAAGTTCCTTTGTTTAGATTTTTTAAAATATTGTATATATTTTTGTATTTCGCCTTATTTGCTACCTCATCAATGAAATTTCCTTTGCGTATGCTTGAAAATATGGAAGGTGATTTTTACATGTGATTCTTTGAGAGAAAGAACCCCATTATTTGGTTTTTCAATTTTTGTTGGCTAGTTTTGGTAAGTCTATGACTAATGGCTAGAGGTTGGTAAGTTGAGATTTATTTGGGACATTTGTGTAAGTTTCCCAAAAAAGAATCAGGAGGAAAATAGGCCTGTTGGGCCTCCGCAGGTCTAACAGGATAATACTGTCAAACTATCTCCAGTAAACTGTATAATGATTTCTATATCTTCTTAAGTTCCAATCTGAAATGAAGCACAAATTCAAAATAAAAAGATTTCCGATTACAAGGGACCACATTTACTTTTATTGCATGTACTTGCAGAAAGCATTAGTAGAATGCAAAGAAACCTTGCAGCCTAAGTCAACACTATTGGCTTGTTTCAAAAGTAAATGAGCAGACACACTCTATTTACTTGTACTCTCTTTTGCTATGCATCTTCTTGATGCTTTTAATGAAATTCGCTTACTTCATCAAAACTTCTTCCCACTATAGTGAAAGATCTTTCACTTCACCATAGCAGGAACCTCGCTAACCTTCTCGGCCAGTTAAAGTAAGGAACAACAAAAAATGAGATAATTTATGATGAGCCAACAGTGTAGAATGATATGATGATTGCACATAAGAGCTCTGACTCACCTGATCCAGATTGGAAAGACTGTTTGGATCCTTGCTCAGGGTCTCATAAAACACTCGTAAATTATCTCCAGCAGCAGTCTCCCGGAATTTGAGCAAATCAACAACATATAAAGCACTGCAGGTTGCATTCATCATGGAAAGCTTGTTTATTTTTCAAAAAATACAAGTATTATCTACGCCAGTTTCATTTAATGGTACCTAATATGATATGGTCTTCCTCGTAAATGTTCCTTCCAGAAGCCCTATTAAATAAATACAGAGAACATTAGTGAATAGTTGACTCAGTAAATGGACAAAAAAGTGAAAGCAGAAAGTAAAGAAGTGATGAAATATTAGAACAAAATGCCAGTACTTGTTTCCAAAAACGATAGCCATCCATCTCTCTGTTGTTGTCACAGAAAGGTGTGTATGCAAGGGGCCGTCCCTTCAAATCCATGTCATAAAGTTCTCCCATGTCAGTTCTGATAATTTGGTCTGCATCTACAAAGATAACCTGCAAGATAACACATAACAGAACTTCAATCGACTATAACCAGACAACTAAGAAAACCCATGATCTAGTAGCAGAATCTATTGAATTCTTTAAAAAAAATTACGTGGAAAAAAAATAGTTGAATACCTTCTCCAAAGCCAGGGGGAAGATGACATCAAGAAATAGAATTTTATATGCCCAAATGATTCTCTGTTTCTCCTTTTGTTTGTGCAGCCATGTAGGCCATTTGTATGTAATTAATTCATAGTCAAAACCATATTCCCGAGCCATATGCGGAATTACATCCTAAAAGAACAAAATATCTCATAAGTACAACATCTAAAATATATACATTAAAACAAGCTGCTAGAAAGAATTAAAGGTGAAAAACACAAGTTAGAGAACCTTGAACTGAGGAGAGAGATAGTTTTTTATAAACCAGAACTTCACTGGCCGTTGAGTATTCTTCAGAACACTTAGTATCATAATTTTTAGGAAGCGTTCATATCTGCAGAGTACATTTTGCTGTTAGGCGAGGAAAAATATGCTACAAAAGAAACATAGAAGTAGGGCGAGCTTATTCAAGTCTGGCCTAAACCTTCATCTTTTTAACAACTAAAAGATAAGTGTGACCAGAACTATATAACTACCCAAATATATTATTAGAATAATAGACATGTAAGATCCCCATAAAAGTAGACATATAAGATGACATTGTAAGTAAAAAAAATATGAGAATTTATTAACAATGGCAATAAGATTTTGTTTCTCTCTTCGGTTCTTTTTCTTGTTAGAAAAAAAGAATTACAATTAGAAGAGACAAAGGGAAGGGGATGGGCCAGGGAATGGACATCATACTACACAAAAGAAATTGGGGCCACATAAGGACCATATAAATGCAGGGAAGAAAAAAGATGAATCCAAAACAGAAAACTCACAAGTGTCCGGAAGCAACAGAGAATATGTTAATCGTCTTCCCATGACGACCACTGGTTACCTGCTTCTTGACAAGGAATAGAAAACTGTTTAGCCATCATGGTTCTTTTTCTTTAGATTACCCCATGATATGACTATTATATTTGATGAGTGAAACTTGAGGAATTACCACTGGAGTGCTTTTACTCTTCTTTGACTGGTCACCACCACCAATAAATCCAGAAGCCCATTTAAGAATATTAGAATTCCAACTGTTTTGGTTTCCCTGCATACAAGAAAATTAGTATTCCAACGGCATAATGTTTCAGAGTTACAGATAATCATATACATAACAAATTTTTCTGCAAAGGGAAATGTTTTACAGTATAAAAGAAAGGGAACTTATCACCTTTTTCTTCTCTTGTGAATAGCTATTGTCGTCAGCAGAAACCAAGAGTTTCTCATGTTCCTTGCCCTTTTTTTTCATCACCTCCATGTGAACAAGTTTACCACGCAAATCATCTATAGTGATCCGTTTTGACAAAGTTGTCTCCTGACCACCATCACCATCTTCCTTTAAAGCATAAAGCTCCGAGCTTCTCCCTGGAGCAAGCTGCAGGTACCAAACTCCAGGAAACGCTTTCATTTGCCAATAACCCAAATTGGCCATGACAAGTGTGTCAACCAAGTGCGGTGTACTCTTAGTGCCAAGGATCAGCTGAAGGCCTCGAGGAGGCTCATGATCCTTCTCAGAGCAGTGACCTGGTCAAATGGTTTAGAAAGAAGAGAAATAACTCATTCGCAGCGGAACCATGGCATTATTCTTCTCTAGTCAATATTTCAGGTTACTAAAGCGATCACATCAAATGGAGGAGAATCAAGTACCTGTTAGGACAAGTGCTTCTAGTTCATACACTGCTTGCAGTGTCCTAGTCTCTCCTAGGTTTTCAAGCAATATATTATCTAGGTCATGGCTGCAAGTTTATGCAAATATTAGACATGACTAGGTAGCCTGCCATATATGTCATTGGTAATTAGCTCCACAATTTTTTTAAATACTTACATGGCAACAACAGGCTCAACAAGCCAAGGCTCAGGAACATCAAGATTCATAGTCAGCGTCTTAGAAGGTGGCATATTAGCGAAAAATGCTTTGGGACCATAAATGGTGTAATCTGTACTACTAAAGTCATCCTGCAAAATTAGCAAAATGAGACAGGGAGCATGATATGTCTAAAGGGCTTAATTTATCAACAAAAAAAGAGGAATGACTGGCATACCAATGTTGGTATAACATATCTGTAGTAGTTCTTCAACGGAAGATCAACCAGTGAGCTCTGCAAGTAAAAAGATAATGCTAATTTCTTAAGCCTGAGGTTTACTGACAAAACCTTTATTTTGAGATGTTTCATATGATTAATAAAGAGGCAATATACTATAGGACATGCACACATTGAGGATGTTCCATATTATTAATACAGAGGCAATTTACCTTAGGACATCAGATATTTTGGAGACAGAAATGCAAATTGTATGTTAAAAGCTAAAGTAAGTAGAAATTTGTACATTTTGTTTAGCCTGCTAAATGAACAAGAGCAAGATAGTCAATATTAACATTTCATATCTGGAGCATCCTAATAACAGAAGGGACATGAAAATTTTTGAAACACTATCTTCTAAGTTCAGCCATTTCTGACACTTCAAAATTTTAACTGCTTAAGCTTCAGTTGTTTCAAACTAGGTTTCATCTCCTATCACAAGCAAGGGGAATGTATCTGACTTCCTTTCCTTTCAAACCTCTGCTTGAAATATTTACACGGCAAAAGCTTACAATTAATAAATTGCTGAAATGGTTCCTAAATTGTTTGTCGATTTTGAATCCTATCATTCGTTCTTATCTTGCGCCAATCACATGACTATAAAACCTCGCACTGATGTTGGCTAATTTTTCTTCTTCACCGAGGCCATGCATCTTTCATGTGACAATGCCCAAGGACAAGCCTGTCTTGAAACCCTAAAAGAACCATTAGGCCTGCCCACGACTCTCACTAAGTGATATCTGCAAATCACCTTTACCACTGCAGAACACAATACAGAGGCAGTTCCACTGCCAGCCCCCAATCATGGTAAAAAAGTGGTGATCATTTTCAGGGTTGCCATATACTACTTAAAGAGATCAACTCACCATTGGGTTAAGTACAAGCCTCATGCTTGGCCGAATGGACTTTGACAAAAGCCGAAGAAGAGAAGACAGCTTTTGACCAGATGAGCTCAAGGGATCGATGACAGCATCAATATGAATGCTGGAACTTTCATTTTCTAAAACAACAGCACTGCCACAACACATTAATTGCTTTCAGTACAATGGAAATTCCGAAATCAAGAAAAGTCAAATCAGCAAATCTAGTTCACAGCATAAAGTTGATGGCTGATTTACAGGCAGAACGTTGTTGTTTGATAAAGCATCTTCTACTTATAGATGTATGTTTACAACATGACTGAACTTCGAGCACATTGCACATCAAGAATGTTTTATGTAGACTCTAGCTTCATATCTTATAAAACCCTTAAGCAAGAACCTTATGCAAGACAAAACAATGAGAGCCCAGTCATCTCCTTCTCAAACCCCAAAAAACGAGAGAAAACTAAAGAAACTGGTGTTACATGACAGTTGGTGCAGCATCTTTGGTTAGTGAGACAATAGAATAGCCAAAGGCGTACCTACTTGAGCAGTGCTAGGTATTTCTTCACAGAAGTTTATCAACATATCCAAAGATATGGAGTACATCCTTTTTATTTAAATCAAGCAGAAGAGTATCTTTCTGCTTAGAGTTTCCGTTTCTTCCAGCCCCTACTTTAAATCTTTAACCGACCTTCTCGCTTCCTATGATTTCAAATTTCGAGAAACATATAATGTAAACCACCACAATGAAAGGCTGCTATCGAACTCATATGTCCTTGTAATCTAATGCTTTAAAAGGCAAAGCTGGGACTCATCTCACGGCTTGCCCAAGTGTGAGGAGGACTAAAAGCTCTCGAGTGACCATGAAGAGCAAAAGTCTCAAATGGCTTTCTGGCTTTTGGTTGTTCGCCCTATGTGCCCTGGAACATTTTATTTCTTACACTTTCTTTAAGCATTTGGAAATAACTTTCATAAAATGTTCTCTTTGTATATATAATGTTGGTTGTCAAATTTATGAGGCTGTCAATGCACTTGACCAATATAACAATATCACCTACGTGTAGTTAGTTACAATGAAAATAGAGATCAAAGTGTCGGCGAAAATGCAGTAATTTATTTAAAATTACAATGTAAACCAGTAGATGATCATAGTCATGGAGAGTGCAACTTGAGTCCAATAAAGTCTCCCAAATTTAAGGTCGAATACCGACCATATTGGTTTAATCTCATCGTGAATTGCCTGCAAAGTTTCTGCTATTTAGTAGTGCAATCTTGTCTCAAATTTCTAAAGTTGAATAAGGCCAAATGACTTAATATCTTTCTTTTTACGCCGTCAAAGGTGCCGAATAGGGAAATACTGGGTTCTCTTTTTTCTTTTTCCCTTTTTTCTTTGGGCGGGTGGGTG
>ML274808.1:0-20374 GCA_005239495.1 Nicotiana undulata | reverse complement strand
GGTGGTTATTAGTAGCAGTAGGGGTGTGAGGGTCAGGGACTCTGGTGGGGGGGGGGGGGGGGGAAGAGTCTGTGTAGAGAGGTTTGGAAGTCAAAACTGATTAACTTGGATTACTCAAATCTCATGCGAATGGACGCAATTAGTTCCATTCAATGTGAAGAAAATGAAATGTTAGTGCTGTTTTGAATATTTTGTTTTCCTTTCATCCTTTTTTTTAATGGGATAGACTATCTTGTGAGTTTACAACTTTGCCAAATATATTATCCACGTTGAAGAAATATATTTTTCGGCTCATTCAATTCAGTATATTTTATGGGATTCTGTCCAAAATTTTATTTTCGTTTTAACCACAACCATCACAACATCTTTCTTTGACAATCCTAGAATATATGATACCCACGAGTTGAACCTCTAATATACTGGCTGTGTTATTATCTCTTTTTTCTCTTTTTGGTCTACAGTGTATTTAACCTTTAGCGACTCAGAACTTTTATGCACATATGTTATTATGTTTTAAATAGTTTATTTTAATTTTTAAGTTCCTATTTTTTGAATTATATACGATGTTTAATGCATTTTGTTTAATTTTTCATATCATGGTTATTTTAGAATAACGTAAAAAGAGAAAACTTGAGAGAGAAAACTCATATTGAATTGAGAGTCAAGTACATACAAGAAGACTCCTTATATAAGAGTTTTGAGCCACATGTAACAGAGGAACTTTCTCAATTCTCGATACTCCTAATTATTATGATACTTTTTCTAAAAAATTCTTAATAACTTTTTCTGACTTTCTACACTCCCCCCCAAACTCAAGGTGGGAGAACACATCTTGGTTTGCTTATCCTAAAAATAAGAAATACTAAGCCGACGCCTGGTCCCTTTAAAAAATATGAATACTTAATACATAAAATGAAAAATATTTGTGGAAATCATCGAAATAGTAAACATCATCCAGAATAGTGCACAATTTTTCGAAAGGAAGTGGTGCCATAAATGTGTAGGTTCTCTATTTTTTGTATATTTGTTTGTATACGGGTTGTCCCTCATTAAAAATATTATTTAAGTTATCAAAAAAAGTGCTGCCATAATTCTGCCCTCGAAAAGGACTGATAATTGCAAAGCGAGAAGAAGTACTCTTTGCAGCACATAGAAAAGGAATTACTCATTCACTCGAAAAAGCTAGAATAAACCCCCACCCCCAAAAAAAAAAAAAGACAAACCCTCACTTTAAGCAACAAAGCCAATGGCTTTTAATAACATTTATTTGGAATTCTTTATTATTATGACATTATAACTACAAATATTTTAAATAACATTCATAGTGATTCTCTTGACAACCAAGAATCTTTCAACAACTAAACAACAAACTCATGGGGCTTAAGGCCATGCCTATCCTCTGACAAGTAAATCGACCTAGTGGCCTTGTTCTTTTAGAACATTAGTCCAATCTATGGGATTAAAGAGCTTAGAATTAACTCTTTTTATCTGACCTGTAGTCTCTTCAAGGATACCTTTTTGCTTTCTGTTATGTATTTATCCATACACGCTTTTGGTGTGTTCTGTTTCCTTTATATACATATCCTTCTTTACAAATATTATAAGTAATAAGTGAGAGCCTAATCTATGACAGCATTGTCAAACACATAAACAATCCCTTATAAATAACTCTTTAAGTGAAAAAGTTGATTCACATCATCAATCAAATGTGCGTTGACAAAATTATGAGTTTTGAAATGTGTTACCTGTATTTTGCAGACAGAAGTTCAAAGCGAGCACCTTCAGAACTCCGATCCCTCATAGAAATTGAAGATGAGACGGACATGACAATGTCACTGATGAATTTACTACAGTGTGAAAAATCACAAATTTTTTTAGCACAATGAAGAAAAATAGTTTGGAAAACCTGGAATTGAAGAAATAACTAAAGCACCCCATTAGCTTAAATTGTTGAAAGATAGTAACTAGGTTCATAACAGAAGCAGAAAATATAATAAAGAACAGAAGTTATTCCAAGAAACCAAAGGTTTGTATTACTTCTTATGCTGGTAGTTGGTCAAGCACTTCGTCAAAACTTAAAAGTAAATTAAGCGGAAGTACCACAACGGTTCAAGAAAATTCTCACCCAGTGGAATAATACCAATCTAACAGTGGATGAGAACAAATCTTTAAATGGAGAAACCAATTGTGCTAATATGACCCAAAGGACAAAGTCATTAAGAAGGGTAATGGAGAATAGATACATGGGTAGGTCTCTATAGAAACAGCAATATCCTGTCATGTATAAATCGACAAAGATGGCCCAGTTTCTAGAAAGCAGCAACAGGAATATGTGGTAGCATTAAAAGACAGCAATGCTTTTGTCCTTTTTGTGCTATAGTGCTTTTGTTCTTCTGTAACTTTGCATCTTCTTGATGCCTTCTATTAATGGAACACCTTACTTCATCAAAAAAAAAAAGACAGCAATGCTGGGATAACAGACTGTGCAATAACTCAATAACAGTGGTTGAATGTGATGCCATCACCTGACTTCGGGGGAACCTGCTTTTAAAGCAGATTGCAGAAGTTGAAGATAATATTCATATCTGTTAGCTCCATATAATAGGATCATATATAGTGTAGATATGTAACAAAAGTAGCTTATTTATGAAGGAAAGAGCAGCTTGTTTCGTGGAAGGAAACAGGGGTATCAAACTCGAAAAACCACTTTCATGCTTTCCAAAAGCAGTAAGCAGGTGTTCACAATCAGCAGCATTTGAGAAGCGAGAAGAGTGATTGAAGAGCAAAAGAGCACAAACCTCGTTAGCACATCAGGGTCGATCTCCTCCCACTTTACTTCTTCTATGATTTCCACTATATGCTTTATTCTTTGCTTAAATTCCAGAGACTCCAAAAGTTGCAAATCATGGTTCAAGAACGTTGTGCCGTCAACCAGGCCAATCACCTATCAAATAGGTCAACGAACATTATGTAACCAAAGAATAATATAAGCTCATCAAAATTAAACAATGTCTCTTCAAAGCACCCCAGTACTCAGAAAACATGAGGATGGGATCTCAAAATCAAAATAGTATTAGAGGACAATAATTTCAATAAGAAATCAGCATTTCAAATTAAATGCAATTGACAGAAGTCAAACTTACTCTCCCATTTGTAATAACTGCATTGGCACCATATTCCAGGCCAACTTGTCCAAACAAAAATGTTCCCACCTGCAAACGTATTCAAAATAAAAGATAAGTGGAGAACCTACTCGGCAAGCATGCATCTCATCAATACCTTAGCCCCATAGCACCTTTCCAAAACAAAGAGTTCATATTGGCAAATTGGAGTCTCTCTGAACACTTTGACCATAGAGTTCACCAATTCAGTAGGTATTTTTGTTCTTTCATCTGAGAAACTGAGTTCTAATGATAAATGTTCGTTTCACTGGAAAACTTAAGCACCCTGATTGATAGAAGGGTTTAGCTATTGACACAGCTAAGCCATGAAGTGGGACAAAGCAGAACTCTGCTAGGTTGTCTACAAAATTACTATCAAATGTTCCAAGAACTTCACTAAGCATATATAAGGTACTATCAGTAATAGGAGACACAAATGACATCCTAAGCATTTGCAACTTCTATCTCATGGAATTGGCTCCCATATATTTTGGCCAGTCCCGCATATTGGACGCCTGATTAAAATATAAAACTCAAGGTCTTGGATGCATTGATGAACAGACTAGCTAAAGGCAGGAACAGTCAGGTACCTTATTCAAGTGCATCCTCAACTTCTCGTCAGAAAGTCCAGAAAGAGCAGACTTGAGTCCTTTTGAGGACAATCCATTTGAATTAGCCAGTTCAAAGACCTTATCCAAAAATGCCTCACTGCTTTCAGTACCAGCAGAAGATGCATGCATATGATTATGTTCGTAAAACGAGCAAATTTGGTCCAGGAACTGCAGAACGCCTTTCTTGTGACTGCAAGTCATCATTATAAAGCAAGATAAAGAAAGAGAAGAAGTGCAGTTTAATGAAGCAATTTAGAAAAGAAACAGTGCCTAAAGAAATCATGTTAAAAAGAATCAGTAAGGACCTATATGATGAGGCTGTGATTTGAAAAACTTTCATGAAAAGAAAACTCGGGGAATGAGGATCTAGAATGGAGTTAAACAGCACTCCCAAGCGTCCAGTTGTTGTGCCTGCCATCTGCAGAAGAAACCAAGCACTTAAGTCCCATAACAGAAAGAAATTTATAAGCGATAAATGATGACGAATGAAATACTAATGCCACAAAATCTTTATTAAGAAAAAGAGAAGAGAAGGAGAACTACCAGATAATGTATTCCTTCACGAAGCAATCTCATCCCTTTCTTTGAAGCCATATTGACAGCAAGAAGATGAGTCACTGGCTTCAAATCATCTATTGCTGGAAGAAATTACGGAAACACAAATCACATACATACTCAAACATGTTCCATAAAAAATAATAGTGTTAGGCCGAGTATAGCTTACTTTCTGTAGAATGCAAGTAGCTGACATCATTAAGAAATGAGTCCTCTGCTAGAATTATAGCAGAAAGCGATATGAATCTTGGTTTGACTTTCCCTTCAGCTATAATCTAAGTCAACAAAGGGACAGCAATGTAATCAATTATTTCAAGCACTAAACACTAAAGTCAATACAACATATTTAGAGAAGATAAAGAACTGTACCTGTGGGTTATAGCGCTGCACGCCACTCTCTGATAGGAACTTTTCCAGGATGTCTGTGTGAGAGTTTATGTGCCCAAAATAAACTTGTTCCTGTATTCTAGGAAGCTCATCGTTCATTGCATTCATAAGAGCGTCCTGTCAGTAGCAGTTCCAGGCATATTATATCATGCTATAGGATGATTTCATCCTCCAAGAAATAAATTTCAATGACAGATAACAAACGCCATAGGAATGAATATTTCTACCTGATATAGTTAACATAGCTTTCAAGTCCAGTAACAAGAAAAATAAGATACAAAATTACATGAGCTGCCAATTACGTATATCAGGTATCCAAAGAAAAAACTCTCATTCCCTAAACCTTTTTCCAAAAGCAAATTCCATATTATAGGAAACATGTCTTTCTTAGAGCAACCAAAGCAGATGGAAAAGAGGCCAGTTCGTGAGGCAATGACATTACTCAGAAAATCTGAATATAGGGCAATTTAACAACCCAACATAATCAATTTCCTAGAATTATATGCCATACTTGTGCAGGATATTTTTCCTTCCCCCTTCTCAATCAACCAAACTTCAGCAAAGAGTAAAAGCGACAATTATTGAGATCAATTATGTACTTGGCAAATTGGTTGCACAACTACTAGTAGAGATGCTAACTTAAAGTTAAAATCGCAGATGCCAAGCTTTTCTTTGCAATATTTTAAATCTGTGATCATAAATAGGGTAATACCTCAGTAGGGTCATGGACAAGCCCATTGAATAAGAGGCAACAACGCCTCTTAGCCAACCCTAGCTTAAATACAAAAAGAGAGCTTTCCTCGGAGAGTTCTTTGAAAGTATGTTCTTTCTCCAGTTTCAGTAAAGTATCTTGAGGTGGTGTTTTGGCCTGAGGTCTACAAAAAGACACTAGCTGTAAATGTTTTGGAACACAAATCAAGAAAGAGACAATCCATCAGCTCCAACAAAGAAGAATGAAAAGCCCTTGTAATGCATGTAGCTCTCATGAACAAGCAGAAACATATAACTGGATGTTTGGAAAATAGTAGACTTACAGCAGTGTTTCCACAAATGCCGCTTCAACATGGTGTACTTCAAGAGGATCGTCGGTAGCTGACTCAACTCGCAATTTGTTTACCTACATTTCTAGGTAAAAACTATTATTAACTGTGTATATTTGTAATGAACCACAACACTACCACAGTGACTGAGAAAAATATTAACTGTGTATATTTGTAATGACCCACCACCATTTTTCAGAAGAACAAAGCATCAACAGGAAAAATAAAAAGAGCTAGCCACCATTACTCTTCGAATTTACACCCCATCAGAGATACCCTAGACATAATTGTCCTCAAATTTACACTAGCAAAGGCAGTTTTCTCGGGGAGCGATGTTGTGGGGAAAGCTCCATATACGAGAAGTATAACACAAAGTAGAGAACAGGCACAAAATATGGGTCTCTACAAAAGACAACCAATCATCTACACGCAAACGAATGGTGAAAAGAAAAAAAGATTAATATGACTGACTAGAATAAAACACCTATGAGGCACGAGAAGCAAACTGATTAGGTTCACAGCTCAACAGGACCCGAAGCTATGGCAGCTTGGCAGTTGATGTTAAAGTAAAATTTAATCACTTTGATAAGTAAATACATTTTTTTCCTTTAAAAACGAGGGCACCAGCAACGGATTTCACATAACACTAAATATTAGATCTGGAATAACAAACAGATCAGGAACATGCAGAATTACATGGCAGATTAGAAATAGTACTCCCTCCGTCTCATTTTATGTGGCACTGTATTGTTATTAGTCCTTCCCAAAAAGAATGGCAGATTTCTATACTTGATAAGAATTTAACTTTAAACTTCCATTTCACCCTTAATGTTATCCTTTTATAACCACAGAAATCCCATGGCATATTTAAGATTAGAAGTTCCAAAAGTTCCGTAACTCTGTGTCCATTCAAATTATGCCTCATGAATTTTGAAACAGAGGGAGTACTTGGAAATTCTAGGTAAGACAATATGGCTCCTCTCAGAGGGCAAACAATTTTTCTTTTTTGGGCTTTTTAGACGGACTCCTCTATGCATCAAGTTTTTAACCTTCAGGCACAGCTATCCACACACTAACATGGTAATCACACATTTGGCATCCCTGCAAGCTAACATATTTTTTAACGGGCATTGTAAACAACTGAAAGTGTTCAAATCATACATTGCTCAAGAACTGGAAAGCTGTTGCAATTCCTTGGTTTTCCTTGATGTAGATGAAAAGACGAATAATCTGCAAAGAAACATTA
This sequence comes from Nicotiana undulata, assembly GCA_005239495.1. Taxonomy (NCBI): domain Eukaryota; kingdom Viridiplantae; phylum Streptophyta; class Magnoliopsida; order Solanales; family Solanaceae; genus Nicotiana; species Nicotiana undulata. Next base: position 13,374 of record ML274808.1, on the reverse strand, counting down.
CAGTCTTCAACAGTTCACGTGCATCATGAACAAATATTGGAACTTCACTGGAAATAAAATGTTAACTTAATGACCAAAATAGGGTCAGTTACAAGAGTTCTTTTAATAAATTATGTTCTAAAAGAAGTAACAATATCATCAAAGGCTAACGTTATGGAGTAGTTGCCTCTACAGCAACACACCATGCATGAATACTCAAGAATAACAGATTGTGGATATGAAACAGCAAAAATTTTGATTTGTTATCTATAAAGAAGTACGCAGAGATGTTTAAATAAAAGTTGGAACGAGCATAAGAAAGATAATTTGCATTTACAGTTATTACGTCACATCAATGGCTCAAGGAAAAGCAACATGGATAATCAATTTGAGTTTTCAATAATGGAAGAATTTGCCATCTCAGAAACAGGGTCAAATCCTCATAGGTAAGTGCTACAAGATCAGGTACATCTGAATACATGGTTATGGATCCGAATCACTTAGCATCGAAGATTTCCTATTCCAACTGAAATCCTCAAATCTGTGAATGAGTGTAAAAGTGTTTCTCCTGCTTGTAATAAGAAGTCTCAACATCTTGATGCATGCATTGCTATTTACCTACCAAAAAAGAAAAACTAGATGCATGCTGTCTCATGCATGTAATTTTATCTAAGCTATAAAAGTAAGATCCAAATAGGGTCCAATTAAATCTATAAGTGGCTAGCCGGTTGTGCTTTTAATTGCATGATACCAATAACATAGCATGTCGTAGAATATAATAAGTTCATATGACATCTCTTTATTCTTAGATTGCTATTACTACCCACTGTTCGATTGCTATCTTTCACTTCAGTTTCCGTAATATCTTATTGTTGTTACTGCTTGTTGCAACTACTTCTTTTCATTTTTTCTTTAGCCGAGGGTCTATCGGAAACAACCTATCTGCCCTCCCAGGGGTAGGGGTAAGGTCTGCGTACACGCACCTTATAGATGTATGTTGAAGACAAAAAATTGCAATAACCGGCATATCAACTAATTTACGTTTAAAAAAAAAAGGAGAGATGGAAAAGGCACAAAAATCATGTTTCTTTTACATGACTATATACAGTAATAAGTAATTGATCAAAATAAACATTCTCCTAGTACTTCTGCGCTATATGTAGGGCAAAATTAGGCATAGAAATCTAGTAATTGTAACCTGACTACACGCATGTTAATCTGAAAGCATTTTCTTTCCACTCTACCATACGTCATGCAAAAGAAACTAGTAATTACTTGTAAACATTGAGTTACCCAGCTTATACCAAGAACAAAAAAAATGTGTTACAAAGTACAAATCATCTTATGCAATCATTTACTATTTATTAGGAAAAGATTCGAGTAGTTACCAAACTGGAGAGGTCTTCCTGACTTGGACTACCCTTCTCCCTATAAGAAAGGGGAAGTTCACCGCCACTCGACTCGATCTCCTCAATTAACTTTGCAGAGTACAATATCACACCAAATCTCATTGGAATATGATTCTCAAACAATGAAACAATTGTGTCAATTGTCTGCAAATTTTAGAAAAACTCTTAACCCACAAATCGCCTTTGATTGGGTGAAAACAACACAAAACCAATTCAAACACAAATGAGCACAAAAACAATTTGTTTCAGTTCACAAGATGATAGAACTTGCCTCAAGCCCGCAAATGGAAGCAGGGTCCAAAACATAAACTGCGTGGAAGAGGTTCTTCCGGATGTAACGCAATTGTCCAGGGAAGACTGGCATCAAGATCTAAAGCAGAAAGATGCAAACAGTTAGAAAATGAAATGCTAATGAAGATGATCCCGAAAAGCACAGCCCAAAGATCAGAGGAACACGGTACCTCATTCAAATTGCTCCGCCAACGTTTATACATCACATCCACCTCCAAGTTATTGAGATAATGAACATGATCTGAGCGAAAATCGACACGAAAATTACTGGACTCAGAAGGGGGCAGTGCTGAAAGGAGCTTCCTCACGGTGCTAACAGGAATCTGAAATTCTCAAGCAACAGGTTACTGCATCAGCATATTGCTTAACAGAATGCTCATGAAAAAATTACCACCCAAGACGTTTGGGATAAAAATAAAAATGGTAGAGACATAATATCGATATGGATGAATGCACAGACAAAAGACAAGTGTAAAATTTTGAGGTATGAAGAAACTTCATCTCCCGTGTTCAGTCTCATGTTTAAATGATCTATTTCCTAAAACTTGCAATCATAGTATATTTTATGCACAATTGATGAAAAAGTTCCAATCGACGTTCTAAGTCCCGAACTTACTCTCCATGAGTAGAAGCTAGGGCAACAGTCATAATGGACATCTTAGTAGCTAGCTTTGATAATCAAAATAATGAGCTAAATCATAATTAAGGTTCAAGCACTATAGACTCATTTTTTAATGATGAAAATTACAGTACATTGTATGCTGTATAAATACATGAAGCAATTTTAGTCTCTGCAGCAAGATGTTTCTGCAGCATATCCTCAGATAACACCCCAGTAAATTAGGTAATTGTTCACCGGAAGCATCAGAAGAAAATCTCAGATAAGTAAAAAAGATGTTAAAACCCAGGGAAGTTGTATTAGACATGCTCACATGCTAGCCCAAAGAGAGTTAGTCAGCTTTTTTTTTAGAAGAGAGTTAGTCAGCTTTCTTGAGAAGGTTCTAGAGCTTCGCACCTTCATTTTAGAGTATTGATCAGCTAATGATAACTCCTTATGGACCATATCAACCAGCCTGGAAAACAAAGTTCAGAATTAAAACAGTAAATAGGACGATCTCCCCTTCTCCCAGAGAAACACCTTGGTGATGATAAGACACATCTTAAAAGTAAAATCAGGTGAAACCAATATATTGAACCACCGACAAGCAATACTCTTTATTGAAGTTATCAGTCTTAGGAATGGTAAAACCAAACACTCGGAGACCTTCATCAAAGCACATATACTAGTAACAAAGGATGGCCATTATTAAGAGTTGACGGATATTTCACAGTGCTGCATTGAAGGCATGCAAAGTGTAGGGATGGTCTGCGCAACACAGCAGAAAGACATAAATTGTCTTAAAACAGTACACAGAGTGAGTTACACTGTCAGGCAATCTGATATCCCATTATCACTTCTTTCCAGCTAGTTCAAATCAAACTACGGCTGTATATTGACATTGTAGAGCACACCTTCGTTATTTTTGCAAGTATATATTCAGGTATGGTAAGAACAGTTAGAGCATAAGTCCTCCAATCACATAGGATTCTGGTGAAATGTGGATATAAGTTTACAGGAGATGTAAACAGTGCAATATGGAAATGCTACCCATGCAATCCTTCATCTGGTCAACCAAAGTTGTATTAAATAGTGATGTCCCAAAGTAAACAAGGCAAGGATTATATATGATAATCATTCTACACAGAAACACTATCAAATTGCTAGCAGCAGTGTTTTAGATTCTAATCAGAATGCATTGCTATATTGACTTCCTAAGCACAACGCAGGTCTATCTGAAATTGTCCCTAAAGAAATCATTTTTCTAGAGCTTATTTTCCTATCCCTCATGAGGGATCAACATAACAAACGAAGTCAAAAGACACAAAACCATCGGAAGGATGAGACAATATATGTTGCTCACTTCCTAAGGGCAATTTTGACAGTTTTAGTTCCAGTATTCGCTTCCTTGTTTCAATAGAATCATCTCTCTGAAATTCATTTCTATTTTTCTTCATCACATATCTTGACAGTTTAACAATAGCACATATTAACAAATATTATAATAAATGAATTACACAGATGGAAAATAAATGGTGGGAGGCGGAGGAATTAGAGGAAGATAGCCTAGCAGCAGGTGGAAGTATTACAGATAAAGGTCAATATCTTCAATATTGACTAAGGCACCATTCAAGGCCATTAACGACTTTCCAGGAGGGATCATTCGCTGATTTTCAACAATTTCCTCTTTGATAGATTCATTGAGCTGCATAAAATAAAAATACATATCAAACAATCAGATTCATAATAAATGTCACATTATTTGGAAAAAGGTTTTACAGGTGGAACACCAAATATGGTAACTGCAATATATTTTACCTTCATCCGAGATAAAGAAGAGACAACACTAGGGAAGTTTTGATTAATATCTTGCATTAACTGCAAAGGATCAGCAGCATGAACTATCCTCTGCGCAGTTTGATGTCCTAAATCTGTTTATAAATATTTGGCACCACCAATGGAGTGACCATAAGGTTAGCTTAATCAAAAGGAAGCTCTCATTTCTAATAATGATAAGTACTGGCTCATAACAGTAAAGTTATCATCACCTTTTAATTCCCAGACATCAAGTGTATCAGATACTGCCGACGATAGCAGATAATCCCTGAAAGCCATGATTTCAGATGTCAACTCCGGTTTACGCTCCTACAGATATGGGAAGACGGAATCAGTTCTCTAATCTACAGCCTTGGAAGGGTGGATTGCATGCAACTGTCAGTAAAGTTTGTCGACATTGTTATCTTCACCATCCTTGGCAATATCCTTTTTCTCTTTCTTATTTTTTTTTTTTTTTTGGCTGAACAGTACGTCCAAAATTCATCAATATGTACATGGGACTATAAAAAGTTGATGATACAAACCAGAATCCTAGAGAATATAAATCCTCTGACTTCTTGGCTAAGGTCTTCAGTGTGAGGATCTTCGAGAGTGACCCCTGCAACAATGATAAAATTAGATACTTTTTGCTAAAGAAAAGATAATGAACTAAGGACTTGGGTCATTAAAAAACTTGATATATGATGCAAATAAAGCAGTAATTTTAAATGTTAGATCAATACCACTATTAAGTAAAATCCGGACTTCTTCAAGAAGTAAAGTGGGTGGATCTTATTAAACCTAAAGTTTTGCTCAACTGATAAGAGTATGTTTGAACTCCTAAAATTCAGCTTTTCAAATAACATTTTAACAGGATTTTGAAAACAAATACACAAACAGCTTTTTAACATAAGTATACACACTATCAGCAGGAAAAAAAGTATACAGAAAATTGAGTCTCCGAAATTAATACAAGTTTAGCCTTAATATCAATAAATAAATAAAAAAGGACGTTTCTTTATGTTGAAGTTCTATTGAGAAAATCATGAGATCTGAAGATGCAATCACTATTATCATTAAGCAATTTCAGCTTAACCATGGAAAATGGTAATGAAAAAGCAGAAAAAATCCTGAAACAAGATGGTGTCAACTGTCAAGCTTCTCATCTTAGAAAAGTAAATATTATCCCATATCAAGCAGTAAAACATCCTAAGCCTACAAAATTACTGAGACACTGTCGGAAATTATCGCATCAATACCACTGTTTGCATCAAGTAGCACAATGCAGATGAGTGCATAACAGGACTTACCTTTTTTCACAGTGCTGTCATCCATGGCCTTGTATTCCATGTTTTTCAGTGCTAGTTCCACACCATAACCACCCAAATTCAAGGAGTCTCTGGTACCAAGAGCTCCACAGGGACCACTTTTTGATTCACACCCAGAAGGTAACACAGGCCGAACCACATAATAGATTTTCCCCTGTGCTAGTTATTGGATAGTCAGTAATAGAATAAATTCTGAAACTATTTTTGGTTCTGGTAATAGGAAAGACAGTACAAAAATAGAGATAGAGGCTATTTCCACTGTTTAGTTAAGAAGCAACATAAATAGAAAGTAAAGAGGAGCATCGAGTCATGGTAGCTGACCTCTCTGGCAGAATTCGCCAAGGTACGATGAAATTGTTCAAAGCAATAGGTCCCCAGAGCACCATATAAAATAGCTACTGGACTTCCTACATTTGAATCTGGATGGACATGATCAAATTCAAAAAGCTCGGGGTGAAATGTGTCGAGAGATCTGCATACAAAATTATATACACGACAGTTATTAAAGATCAGCAGAGCTCAAACGTTTTTGGGCATAAATAAACAATTGTTCCATAGAGAGAAAAGAAATCCAGACAGACTTACACTTCTTTGGCGCTCTGCAGCCACACTAGCAACTCGGCAACATCAAAAAATAGTCTTCCACCAGTGTCTATCCAACAACAGTTTCCTTCATGACTTCTTGGATTCTCGCCAACAAGCAGAGGATTAATCTTTTTGTTCTTTGCATTATCATTTTGCTGAAATACTCCTCCTTCAGGATAGTTTGAGCTGTTATCGTCGGCAAGTGGAAAAGAAGAAAGAGATTCCTCTGCCAATTGACGATACAGCACTATTCTAGGAGACGCTGATCGAAGGGTGAGAGAAAATTCAAAAATTGATGCCAAAGCTTCACTTAATTGAGACCTCCCATATTTTACAATTCTCTTTAAGCAATCTTTGGCAGTACGGCAATCAGAGTTTTCATCTGCAGATTGAAGCCAGAACTCAGTAAAATCCCAGTAGAGGTCCTTAGATTCCTTTGATAGCAATTCCCTGTCCATCATGAGCAGAACATCACAAAATATAAAAGGATAAGGCACGGTTTGCTCCTACAAGGAAACCTATTAGAAGACTGTTTTGAGGTCGTTTTGGCACTAGAAAGAATCTTCAGTGTGGGTTATATATTCGTTATATCATTCCAGTTTTATTAGATGTCCCCAAAGGAATATCCTTAATGTGTAAATAAATTTCCTTCATGTGACTGAAAGCACTTGAGCATGCATGATATAAGTAACCACGATATTTTGACTTCTCTGCATCTCTTAATTTGGCCATCAAATTCCTCCTTTATATATTACTACCTGATCTTCTAGACATGCTTCTTAACGATATGTTAATTGTTGCAAGTATCCTTATTTAAACTTACCTACAAATGCTTAGCTTTCCTTCTGCAATTTTATCACCCAAATTTGTTTACTACTTTTCTTTAAACACATGACATTCTAACATTAGATTTGGCATTACTTTCATGGACCTTGTTCTTAAACACTGTAATGACCCAGGTTTCCCAATGGCAGAACAATGTAAATATCAACTATCTCTCATTACACACACTCGTGTGTCCTACACTCCATAAGAAAAACGAATATTACATAACTCTACTTTTCCACACACCAAACTAGACCACAAGGAGTACCCATAAAAGCATTGAAGTAAACAGAACACTGTCTTCTACTGAAATTTAGGAATCCTAAACTCTAGCAAGAAATATTGTGTCACCGTAGTTTGTGATGATTAAACTAGTCGTAATTTATCAAATCTAAAAAAGAATTAGAACGATATACATGCAAAGATGCTATGTAAAAATCAGTTAAAATGGTGAAAAAAACATACCCAGCTTCCAAGAGTACGGGGGTACCGGACCACTTAGCCCTGAGAGCAACTTGAACGTTCTTGGGTTTATTATTTACAGCAGAAACTGAATGCCCAGAAAGGCAAATGCAGAAAGCTACTGCGATCACAACCGAAAACCCAAATCTGAAACGGGTCTCCATTCCTGAATGTTGATGAAGAATCAGGCTTTTTCGGATTCTTTAGAAGAATTAAGCCATTCAATAAAATCCAACAATCAAGATTGAAACATTAGTTGGACTGCAAATCAAGACTTTTGTGCTAAGTACAGTGTGAGAGGAGTATGTTAGGGCTCAGTGAAGTCCTCATACGTTGCTCAAATCTGTACCTGCGATTGGAAAAGGGCAGCTTTATAGTGCATGGACTTTCCGGGTATTGACCGAACGAAACAAGGTAGTTTAGTCAGTTCACAAGGGTAGTTTAGTCAGTTCATAATATTTCCACGTTCATTTTCTGATATGGCAGGTGTTCATTGGTGAGGCGCTAAGTAAATAAATTACTTTCGCTTTTTGACCCGATTCGTTTCTTTCAAATTTGGATCAAAAAATTTCTGTACTATTTTTTCTTGGAAAATTTACGCCCGTAGCTAACTCATACACTAGATTTATTTATCATAAATAAATACACTTTAAAATAATTATAATACATAGCTACATTTTTTAGTTTTATAGGAAATACCCAATTTTAAAGTTTATCTCAATTACAACGCCTCTTTGCACCACACAAATCACAAGCGCTATTTTTTTCATTACCAGCATCGTTGATGCTCTGTCATTGTTGCTTCATCATCGTCGTTACTCTGCCAGCAAAGCTTCGTCCTCTTCAGCGAGCAGCCATTACTGGCCAATGTTTGGCTACAATCAAGGATATCTTAGATCTGGCCGGATTTTCGAAGGAAAATTTAGCTTTCTAAAAGTTTCCCTACAATAGTGTGTTCTCAGATTTGACTAACTTTTTGTTCTTCTCTATTTTTAATTTAATACAATGTATATAGTATTTTATTTTCGGACCTTATTTATTAGTTATTGTTGTTATTTTTCATCTATTTTCTGGTTCGTATGATGCTGTCATTATTTCTTGGTTTTTTGTGATGCTACTGATATAGTGTTTCTTTTCGTCGTCTTGAGTCGAGGGTCTTTTGGAAACAGTCACTCTACCTTCTCGGGTAGAGTAAGGTTTGCGTACACACTATCCTCCTCATATCTCACTTGTAGAATTTCAGTGGATTGTTGTTGTTGTTATTGTTGTTATATATAGTAATTTGTTTGTCTGGAAGACGCTGAGGAACTTTCTTCTCTTCTTTTTTGTGAAGTCACGTACAATGGTACAATACATGTATTGTATTCTTTTATATGACTGTAATAAATGTTAAAATATAGAGTAAATATATTGTATTTGTAGATCTAGTTGGATTTTAGTTCGTCTCCGGTGATGCAAAGCCTGAAAGCCTCATTCTCAGATCGCCAGATTTCTAAATGGTAAATACAATGTTTACAGTATATTATCGAATCTGGCCGGACTTTTGTTCATCTCCTTTACGTATAAATACAGTGTATGCAAAGTTTAGCTTGTCCGAAAATGTCATCTCCGACGAACTTTTTTCTTTTCTTTGCCCGTAAACATTGAGAATGTAGTTGTATTTAATTTTATTTATCGATATTATTGATGACAAGATGCGGGAAGCGAGACTCAGATGGTTCGGGCATGTATAGAGGAGAAGCCCAGATGCTCCGGTAAAGAGGTGTGAGCGGCTGGTGGTGGAGGGCACGAGAAGAGGTAAAGGGCGGCCTAAGAAGTATTGGGAAGAGGTGACCAGGCAGGACATGACGAGGCTTCATATTTTCGAGGACATAGCACTTGATAGGAAGATGTGGAGGTCGAGTATTAGGGTTGTCGGTTATGAGGTAGTTGAGTATTGCCTTACTTCATACCATTGTGAGACTGGCCTGGTAGGGTTTCTGTATGAGATATCTAGTGGCAATGTTGTATCTTGCTATTTCATTTTTCATAGTGCCAGGCCTACTTACTAGTTATCGCTTTAGCTTTGCATCTCTTGTGGATTTCGTGTTGTTTCTATTTTTTCTATGATTTCGGTGGTGGTACTGATATTGTCTCCTTTTATCTTTCTGTCTTCTTGAGCAGAGAGTCTTTCGGAAATAGCATTTCTACTCCTTCGGGGTAGGGGTAAGGTCTGCGTACACACTACCCTCCCCAGACCCCACTAGTGAGATTTTCTGGGTTGTTGTTGTTGAAAATTGGTTCACAAATGACGGTAGACCGGGCTATGAACCGGCTGATATAATTGAGCCGTCCCAGGAAGCTCATAACATCCTTTTTGTTATTTGATGGCGACAATTCTTGGATGGCTTTGACCTTTGATGGATCTAGCTATATTCCTCGATGACTGACAATGAACCCTAGAAGCTTGCTAGCAGGAACCCCGAACGCACACTTTGCGGGGTTAAGTTTCAGATTGTATTTCCTTAACCTGTTGAAGAACTTTCTCAAATTTTCCATGTGATCAGCAGCTTTCTTTGATTTGATAATGACGTCGTCCACGTATACCTCGATCTCCTTGTGAACCATATCATGGAATATAGTAGTCATAGCTCTCATGTTAGTGGCCCCCGCATTCTTCAGACCGAATGGCATCATCTTGTAGCAATACACTCCCCACGGCGTAATGAATGTCGTTTTCTCAGCATCTTCCTCGTCCATCCAAATCTGATGGTAACCAGCAAAACAATCTACAAAGGACTGCAGTTCGTGCTTGGCACAATTGTCAATTAAGATGTGTATGTTTGGCAAGGGGAAGTCGTCTTTCGGACTGGCCCGGTTAAGATCCCGGTAGTCGACGTAGACTCTGACCTTCCCATCTTTCTTTGGTACAGGCACAATGTTAGCTAACCATGTAGGATATTCGACCACTCGGAGAACCCCGTCGTTGATCTGTTTGGTGACCTCTTCTTTGATTTTCAAGCTCATGTATGGCTTGAACTTTTTGAGCTTTTGCTTCACTAGTGGGCATGTCGGATTGGTTGGCAGCTTGTGGGCCACAATAGATGTACTGAGGCCAGTCATGTCGTCATATGACTAGGCGAATATGTCCTCATATTCCCTTAAGAATTCCGTATATTCCTCCTTTTCTGACGGCGACAGATGAATGTTGATGTGTGTTTCTTTGGCGATCTCTGCGTTTCCCAGGTTGACGACCTCAGTCTCGTCCAAGTTAGACTTAGGTCTGTTCTCAAAGTTCTCGACCTCCTTAATAATATCCTCAGGTATATCATCCTCGTCTGACTCGGGATCCATTTATTGCGTTGCCTCGTTGCAGGTCACAGTCGTTAGTTCATCAAGATAAGAAATAGTAATGTTGTGTAAATAAAGTAATGGGGAGGAAAATAGTAACAAGTAAATATAAGATTTATAAAGAAACTGGAAATGCTTTGATAAATTGAATAATTGTTTGAACATAGGAGCTCTTTCTTGCAGAATTTAAAAATGCGAAAAGGAAGAAATTTTTTTAAATAAATAAACTGTAAATAATGCTTGTTTTGTTAGCCTTTCTACCCCGAGGCTCGACGAGCTTTGGTTGTCCTGACGGACCAATTGTTGAGACATGATCCATTGCTCACGATTTGTATGGAAGGGCCTTCCTCCCCTTCCTCTTCAAGAATGACACAACAATCCATGTCCTCGTCATCCAGAAACAGATCCCTTATTGCCGCTAGCGCCTCTTCCTCGTCTGTACCATATGTGATGTCAGCTGGCTGGAAAGTTTTCTCTATGTGGGGTATTGGCTGCTTTAATGGGTAATAGGGGCCGCGCCATGGTGGCGACCAGTCCTTGAACTCCTTCCAAGTGTACTCGTACCCTAGACCAAAAGTAGTACCTTGCTTCTTGAGTGTTATTGGCTTTGTTATTCCTTGGAGATTCTTACCGATCCCTTTACCTGGATCATACCCTTGCCAGTTCAATATGCTTTTGTTCTTACTGCCCCACCACTTGTCTTTGTCAATGGCGTTAACACGTTCTACGTTGTGGTAGATTTCTCCACCCAACTTCCTCCTTCCATCTATGACCGAAAAGGTCTGGCGACCGTAGATATGGTTGCTACCGTCGCCATAAATGATTACCTCTTGGTGATTCCATTCAAACTTCACAGCTTGGTGTAGGGTTGATGCCACGGCCCCAAGCGCGTGGATCCAAGGTCGTCCCAACAGTAGGTTGTAGGATGCAGGCACATCTATCACTTGGAAATCTACATCGAACCAAGTTGGTCCCATCTGTAAGCATAAGGTGATTTCTCCCATGGTGGACCTTTGTGAACCATCGAAGGCCGTTACGTTGATCTCTCTTTATTTCTTGAGTTCCTCGGCCAGATTCCTGATGAGCTTATCCTTCTCGTCGGACTCATGGGTATGCGGTGTGGAATGAGCTACGGTTTCTACATAAATGGGGTTGTCATAATCCTGGAAGTGGTCTCTCGTTTGATACTGGAGAGGCGGAGTGTTGTAGTGACATGTGTTGCGTGGTGCTGGTGGAACGGGATATTTGGGGTGATTGGGTTGTTTGGGGATGTTTTGGGGTAAAGTGGGGTTCAGAGTATTTGGGAAGTGAACGTCTGGGACGTTGAGGGAGAATGATAAGTGGGCCAAGTTCTTGACTTGATCAAGTTCCTCTTGGAACTTTAGCAGATTCTTCTCTAGTGGAGACATACCCTCGTGCAGAACCTGAATACCCTGACCATCAGTGATCTCAACATGTTCATCCATGTTGTCTTTTCTAGTACCACTTGCATCTGCCATCTTGGTTTTATCCTTACTTTTCCCTTTAGGAGGACTGGGAGGAAGAGTAGGAAGAGGGCCCTTTGATCTGGTGCAATAAGTTGTTGATGCCAGAGTGCACGAACTAACCTTTGGGGAAGGGGAATAACTAACAAAAAAAGGTAGTGAAGTTAGTGAAGATTATGAAGAATATTGCGTTAATTTAAATACGTAATGCGAAAAATGTAAAACGCATCCTAAGTTGGGGAACCTCTTTATGCCCGAGGTAGGCCTAACGACAAATTAATTTGGAGAACTTAAGTACTAAATGCCTCATTTTATTGATAATAAAAATAGACAAATCCAACTTGACTCTAAAAATACAAAAATATAAGATGTCACTAATGGCCAGTGGCCTTATTACATCAAAAGCAAAGTAAAGACAAATCCTATCTATTTGGTCCCAGAAGGACCTTCCCCAGACTCGGAACCTCTTTTTGCCTTGATCAACATTCCCATCTCGCGGAGTCCAAGCAGTAAGTAGGTCTTGGCTAGAATTCCCGCTTCAGTTCCCTCGGTCTTTTGACAAGTCTCGATCCTCCTAAGGAACTTTTCCTCCAATTCAACTATGCCTCGTTCCAAGTGTGCTAGCCTCTGGGTGGAAGTGATGGCCATGTCCTTCCATTCCTCGATCAGCTTCTTGTTGGCTATGTGGATTTTGTGATGATCTTCTTCACAGTCACAGAGCCTTTTGCGAAGTTGGTTGAGCCTAGTTGTTGCCTCGGATTTCTCATCTATGACCCTATGTCCTCGAGCGAACCCTGGCTCAATACTTCCTCCCCAGTTATCTTCCAACCATCCCAGATAGTAAGAGAGCAACCAGCGTGATACCTGTCGGGCTCGATAGTATCCTTCTCCAACCGGATCCTGCAGTGCCACAATTGTTGAGCTTGACACTTGTGAGGGTTGTCATCATTTTGGAAGTCCGCCTTGAGATGACTCATTTTCTCGACCCTTGGGACGACTTGCTTCCTCCCTGCCTGCCTTATGACGCGAATCGGGACGTAAGGGTATGTCCCTCTAAGACCAATCAATATCAGGAATGGAGTGTCTCTAGTCCGAATGATGAATTCTTCGGTCGGGAACCACTCGAACATCCATTGGATCTGATCCTCAGTCAGATTTTCCAATAACTCAACCCATCCATCGGCATTCTCTGGCTATTCAAACAAGTCGGGGATGTAGTTCATACGCCTTGGATGATGGAAAGCAATATGATCATCCCAAACTCTCCT